>CABFVX010004154.1:51149-65778 GCA_902151425.1 Timema shepardi | reverse complement strand
GGGGGGGGGGCTGGGCGAGAGCCTCCCAAACCACTGTTGTCACATCTCGCTTATCCGGGCAAGGCTTTGGGACGTCGATGGCAGGTTATTTTATGTCAACGTGAGTGTTTATATATCAGATGGACTGCCCGCATAGTGGATGTGTGTGTGTGTTCATTTGGGGGCAACTGACAGCCCTTGTGACACATTGTTTCCGCAAGAATAAAGGTGAACTGGCGGTCTAGGGGTAAGGTGTCGGACTTTTGTACTGGGGGTCCGGGGTTCAATCCTCGATCCTGGCACAGATTTTGTCTGATTACCATACCCTTCCTTCACCTCTGACAAGACGTGTTTTAATCACAACTTGTGAGTGTGTGGGAATGCCAGGCCTCCACTGTGGTTCGGATCCCACGTTAAACTGTAGGTCCTCCATTTCATCTCACAGTCACCCTATCATTATACATTAGCGTAAGTGCGTATAACCCGAGCGGTTAGTATGACACGGTAATAATAATAATACATATTACCCGCTCCGGTTACCACATGGCCAAACACGCTACTCTCGCAATATACTATATACTAGACAACCGATGACAGGGATATCGAGATTCGAATCTCGTTCGGGTGTACTGAGGTTTTTTTTTCTCCCCAAAATGGTTTTCCACTTTACTTCCACTCAAATGCGGGAACACTCCTTCTAAATATAATCTTCCTAATCCCTAAATAATTAACGCAATCAGTACATAAGCGTAGTCCTAAAACCCGAATGAGTGACGAGATGCTATAAAAGAACAACCCAACTACTATAACTGCCAGTTAGATTTTACCGTGTTATTTCTATCCGAATCTTGTCCGGTAAGTCGAAGGTTGAAAGACCGTAAGAAAGATCGTAAAACACAAGAAAAGGAAGAAAGAAACCGCAGACTGCAGGATTCTGCCGCCGCTCGAGTGAACACGCAGGAAGACCTTCAATCATGAATGAGGTTGTCGGATTTCGAAACTTCTTAATAAGTCTCGACTGTAATGGTGCACTTGGAAGTGTTGTTTACCTGCCACGTGACTACAGTAGCCCCGTGGCTTCTTTGGTGCTGACTGACAGCTGACAGCTAAAAACTTTGAAAAGTTACCAGACCAAATTATGTATTCCTGCGCCGAACCATATGATCTGCAAAAACATGTGTTTAGCAGCTGTCGCTTCTGATGGTCAACATTTAGGTATGTACCTAAATGTTGACTGACAGAAGTCAGCTGTGAGCTGTCAGCACCAAAGAAGCCATGGGGCTACAGTAGCTTACGTATCTCTTGTCTTGAGAGAGCGGAGTTCATAATTCGGGCCACATTAATGTTATTTGATTTTAAATCCGGTTAATTTATATATATATCACCGTGTCTTAGTAACGCCCCGGGTTATCCGCCTTTGTACTAATTACGCTAGTGGTTTCAGGAATGAGAAAGGTTATATATTAAGAAAAAGTTTTCCCGTATTTACGTGGCGGGAGAGTGGAAAACCATTGGGGGCAGGGGGGGAACCTCAGTATACCCGACCGAGATTCGAACTTCAATCTCCCCGTGTCATCAGCAGTTTAGTATACTGCAAAAGTATCACCTTAGACCATGGAGCCACCGAAGCGAATCTTGCCTTTAAATGTATCGGTCAAATAATTTGTATTGTAGAAGCAAAGTTTTAAAACTATTTCAGGTTTTCATCTTGTAGATATATTACAATTATTTAATTAGTCTTATTTCATTAGTATTGTATTATGTACACAAGGTAGCAAGCTTACCTTGACGGGTTACACTATGACGTATTATTTATTATTAGCACCGCGTCTTACTACCCGTTCGGGTTATACGCACTTACGCTAATGTGTAATGGTAGGGTGATTGTGAGATGAATTGGGGGGAACCTACAATTTAACGTGGGATCCGAACCACGGCGGAGGCCTGGCATTCCCCACATTAAAAAGTTGTGATTAATACACGTCTTGTCAGAGGTGAAGGAAGGGTTTGGTAATCAGATAAATCTGTGCCGGGACCGAGGATTGAACCCCGGACCCCCAGTACAGAGGTCAGACACCTTACCCCTAGACCACCAGGTCACCCCACTATGACGTAGCTTATAAGATAGGTCCATAGTGTGATTTGTCAAGGTAAGACTGCTACTCTTCACGGCAAAGGAATTGTACAAGATAAAATAACAGCCACTAGACCAGATGATGAGCCACCGCAGTTGCAATATAGTCCTCCTGTTTAATGACTTGTTGACTTGAGTAACTGTTATGACAGACGATTGAGAGCATGAGTTATGAACAATGATTATAGCTTCCACGTTCGGAACATTGCAATAAGATGAAACGTATCATCTGTTCTCGACCTTAGACCGCATGAGCCTGATTTGTCAGGATATCTTGCGGGAGGCTTAAGGTTGTAGGCAAGATAATTGTTAATTGAGCTCGACTGCTGAAGACGGGGAGATCGAGGTTCGAATCTCGGTCGGGTGAACTGGGGGGTGGGTTTTTCCTAAATGGTTTTCCGCTCTCCTTCCATGCAAATGCGGGTTCACTTCCTCTAATTCAACCTCCCCAATTCCTAATCTATTAGCGTAATTAGTACTTAAAGCGTATAACCCGAACGAGTAGTAAGACGCGGTGCTAAATATTATTATTATTAATTGTTAATTGTGTGGGTTCGAAACAATACGTGAGGGTTACGAATTTTAGTTTAATAAAAGTTACTAAAATATTATATAAAATGTGATGTTTAGACGGAAGATAAAGAAATAAAGAAACTGGATGCACACGTTCGCGGAATAACTGGCGAAACTCGTGGAGACTTTGACCGATGGAAATGACTGTCACTGCGCGTGAACCATACATAACTCGACCTCGGGACCCTGGGGCTCGACTGATACCCTCTAAGTACAAGTACTACTGATGAGCCGAAGGTGATTTGGTACGGTGTCGGGCCGCGTGACTGTCTGCGATATTGATAGATTTATGATATCCCCCAATTATTGTTATGCGTTGTCAGTATTCTTCTGCTAGTCTAATCGAAACAAAACATTTATAAGCGGTTAAGACGCGTCATTGGCACAATCGGGAAACAAAGACTTACTCGTCCTCAAGACCAGAATCTCATAATTTCTTTGAACATATTTTTTCTTTAAACCGGTAATTTTATTCATAATACATTGTTATTAATATCTCGTGGTTCGACCCTAGGTGGAGTATTTGTGTATTTTTACGACCTTTCGCCGACATCTTGCAGCTCGGTTTGGGTGACAGCGTGCACTTTCCGCTAACGTTATTTTGTCTTTGAGATCATAAACTAACAAATAAACAACCAAAACCAACAAAATATCCCTACATGTGTCTAACAGATGATAAATACATTCCATTTGTCAAAATAAATCATGTTTGTTATTTTTTAAAATTTATTTGAAGTAATTTATTTAACGTGCACTTTCTGAATTTACTGATTATATCCGAACACGACTTAAAAACTAAAAACACATTTCACCAATGATAAATATTTCTACCGTGCCAGTAATCGAACCCGGGACCATTTGATCAGTAGACAGACACGCTGCCGACTGAGCCCAGGTGTCGAACATAAAGTTAGGAAAATATTGCTTTGCGTATGAATGCGTGAAAGAAAATCAAATTTATTTTTATGAATCATCAGATAAGGTCAGATAAGATGGCGATCCTGATATAGGCCTATTTTCTTAGAATTTCAGGTCGTATAGTAATCGATACTTTATTTTATAGGTCTAATTTCTTTATTCGCTATTTATCTACCCAAGCCCACCAGGTATCTGCCCAAGCCCACTCGTTATCTTCCCAAGCCCACCCGTTATCTGCCCAAGCCCACCCGTTATTTGCCCAGGCCCACCAGGTATCTGCCCAAGCCCACCAGGTACTCAAACCTGTTCCGGTACCAAGGGCAAACCGTGGGCCCTTCTATCTTCACACTACTAGACTTAATTTTGTAATCTACATACTTAAAAGCATTTCTTGTTTAGATAAAAAAAAACACAAAGGAAATTCACGCAAATTAGTTTGTAGCTAAAGATTGAAATTATACGCTCATGATAAAATACTTACAACTTAGCTCGAACTTGAATCAAATTTCCGACTCATTTAACGTGACAAATTTAATTACTAAACAACAATAATGGCCTCTGTGAAATCTACAGTTTGAAGCAAGCACAAGACTGGACTGAACCAACGATATAATTGTGAGAAATGTTTGCAAATACCATTTAGAAACATTTGACATAACGGCATAAATACTACCGCTTCGATGGCTCCGTGGTCTAACGCGCTACTCACTAGAATGCCGATGACGGGGAGATCTAGTTTCAAATTTCAGTCGGGTGCACTGAGTTTTTTTTACAAAACTGTTTTCCACTCTCCCACCAGGCAAATACGGGTACACTTCCTATTAACATGATCTTCCTAATCTATAAAACCATTAGTGTGATTAATACACCAGTGTATAATACGAACGGGTAGTAAGACGCGGTGCTAAAAAAAAATGGGGCGCAAGGAAGCAACATACCTGAACTCAAATTTACAAAAAATAATTCCCATAACTACAACACTATTAGTTTTGTAATAATATAATTTCAAATAAAAGTTTCTAATTTTTAATATTAGCTACACAACAGTAATTTATTTAGTACCTCAAAAGAGTTGCGTGGATATGATCAAAATCAAAGATGGCCACTTCTGTGAAACACCCTCTAAATCACCATAAAATCCCGAAAAAATAAGATCCACCATTTTGTTTGTAATGTTAGACAGTGCCTGGATAAGAATTTTTAATCAAAATCGTTAAAGTCAATTTCTATTTAAAAAAAATCAATTTGTTTTCTTTATATTCTTTTTAAAAAAACTACCCTTAATTTTAGGGTTATATATCTAATTTCAAAAAATCCTTGAAAGCACCTTACGAAAACAAAGTCTAATCCCGATCAGTAAAATGTTTCGGCTCCAGGACGATATACAGACAGAGAAAACAACTTTCATGATTTCAGAGGGTCATAAAACGACGACATTTATCAAACTCTCGAGTTCAATTTTTTTTATAAACACAATGCTTCTACAGTAGCCTCATGGCTTCTTTGGTGCTGACTGACAGCTCACAGCTGACGGCTTTGATAAGTTACCAGACCAAATTATGTATCCCTACGCCGAGCTATATGATCTGCAAAAAACATGTGTTTAGCAGCTGTCAGAAGTCATCTCTGAGCTGTCAGTCAGCACTAAAGAAGCCATAGGGCTACTGTATTTCCCAGAGATATAGAGGAAGTAAAAATATCTACATTTTACTGAATTATGTTTGTTCTAAATTTTGAAAGTATTCAAATGAACAATATGTGTTTTTTTTTTCAGAGTATCATTGTCCATACCTAGGACGTCCGACGTTTACGACAGATGCATGATGTACGCGGTCAACTACAGTCAACTATTGGCCGATGGCGTGACTGTAGCCGACACGAACTGGCCCAAGACACCTTGCAGACACGGCTGGGAGTTCAACTTCACGGACGTGCCCTATTCGACCATCGCCACTGAGGTGAGTAGTCCTAGCTTTAAGATCTACGTACCCAGCAGCGCGGTCTAAAGCGCCACTCTCGCGGTAGACTAGACTGCCGATGACGGGGAGATCGAGGTTCGAATATCGGTCGGGTGGGTTTCCCAAATTGGTTTTCCAATCTGCCTCCACGCAAATATGGGTACACTTCCTATAAATATAGCCTTCCTAATCCTTAAAAACTTTAGTGTAATTAGTACATTAGCGTATACCCGAACGGTTAGTATTATTATTATTATTATTAGCACCGCGTCTTACTACCCGTTCGGGTTATATGCACTTACGCTAATGTGTAATGGTAGGGTGATTGTGAGATGAAATGGAGGACCTACAGTTTAACGTGGAATCCGAACAACGGTGGAGGCCTGGCATTCCCACATATTCACAAGATGTCTTGTCAAACGGTTAGTAAAATGCGGTGCTAGAAAATAATCTATACACGAGATTGATTTGATTGGAATATGAGAAAAAATGCCTCATTTGATCATCACTTCGTAATTTACTGTGCTTCAAAGGGACTCTGGAGGTGAATGTCCAATTTTACTAAGGCCTTAGATAAAAATTTCCTTGTGCACTTAAATACATTTTGTTTTTTAAAAAGTGATTGCAGTTAATTCAGTTTTTGTAATTTAAATTAATTAAATTAAGTTAATTCAACAAACACCAGTATAAACATATTAGGGGATTACATGTAATTACACTTTGAGTCGCCAGGAACATATTATATTAGAGGATAGCTAACGAAAAAATTTGGGAAACTCTGGCTGATAGGAAGGTGGATGGGACCGCTACCTGAACCTGGCTCTGTGAAAGCCGGTTTATTGATACTAGATAGCAAATTTTGTATGTTCTCTAGTAAAACCATTTCTAAATTGAACTGTTTTTTTTTTAAATGCCTGTTTGATAGATGTTGCCAATTGAGACTGCTCGCAGCGATCCTGGTGTTAAATTACTCAAGCTATCACAAGTAGCGCAGCCATTTTAACCCGTAGGTTGTGGGTCTGATATATATATATATAACTTGTCCGTGGCCCGGTTTGATCAAACCAGTCCAACTCACTGGCGCTGAGCAAAGCCTGAAGAGTAGATTTTATTTAGCACCGCGTTTTACTAACCGTTCGGGTTATACGCACTTACGCTAATGTGTAATGGTAGGGTGATTGTGAGATGAAATGGAGGACCTACAGTTTAACGTGGGATCCGAACCACGGTGGAGGCCTGGCATTCCCCACATTCACAAGATGTCTTGTCAGAGGTGAAGGAAGGGTTTGGTAATCAGATAAATCTGTGCCGCGGCCGAGGATTGAACCCCATACCCCGAGCACAGAAGTCCGACACCTTACCCCTAGACCGCCAGGTCATCCTTACTACTAATTACACTAGGGAGGATATGTTTGAAGGAAATGTAAGCGCATTTACGTGGAGGGAGAGTGGAAAACTACTTTGGGAAAAACCACCCTCAGTTCACCCGATCGAGATGTAAACCTTGATCTCCCCGTCATCCGCAGTCTGGTCTAGTGCGAGAGTTGCGCCTTAGACCGTGTGGCCACCGTAGTGGATAGGAGTAGTTTGTTTGCTAACATGGTATTCCTTCCTCGAGTTCGGAGGCTGTCGAGAGTTATTCTTCTCGTATTTAAAGCAGGCAGGTTATTCGGAGTTCACTATAAGTGTGTTTGATCGCTTGTCCCCGCAGCTGGGTTGGGTGTGCGACCAGGCGGCGTTGGCCTCGGTGGCTCAGGCGGTGTTCTTCTGCGGCGCCATCCTGGGAGGTCTGGTGTTCGGGTGGATCGCGGACCGGTACGGCCGCATCCCTGCCCTGGTGGGGACCAACACCGTGGGACTGGTGGCCGGGGTGGCCACGGCGTTTTGCAACACCTTCTGGGCCTTCTGTCTGTGTCGGTTCCTCGTTGGACTGGCCTTCGACAACTGCTTCACCATGATGTACATCCTGGGTGAGTTGATTTAGCGTGCAGTCCATAGGACGAACACAACATCAATACCCCAGAACATTCATGAATTAATTACAAGTATTATTATCACTTTTACAGCGATCAGCCGTCGTATAGAGTCGAATTCGGAACCCTTAAAAAATCAGAAGTAAAAAAGTTTTAACGACTAAGCTATGATTTCAGACAGAGATGAGATTCCAAGGTCATGTGTATACAATCATTACATTACCATTTTTAATAATGATAAATTGTTTGCATTGACAAAAAAAACAAAAAAACAATCGCTTCAAACAATTTTTTGATGTATCGGACTGTCCAGTTTCAGTCTGCAGACAAAGTTACTTACACTCGCAGTAGAGGGTCCGTTTTAGAAGAGTTTTTTTATTCAAAAAATGAACGTCAAGACACTTTTTCTGGCGGCGTGTTTAAGAAAACTTAAAAGTGTTTTTTAATAAGATGCGCATCCACTGCTGCCACCTTTATCAGGAGTTACAATGATGATCCTCAAGGATGCTAATATTTTTTGATATGAAATTCACTGTGTTTTCCACAAGGAGTTCCCATCTTTTCAACTACTTAAGTTAGCTAAATAGGAATGGAGCTTTGACTTTAATAAAACTTTCTGATAATCCAAGGGGGACTCGTGGGGCTGAGGCCCCTCACCCGTCTACAAAACCTAAACACAAATTAAAAACTACTATAGAGAGATAGTCATATGAGATTCCTAATTTAAAACAAATACAGACGTAGTTAATTTCAGTTTCACTTTCTTAACCGAACTAAACATCGCAAATAATAAGATGTAATATACTCAGGAATTCCTCCACACACGGAGATACAAATAGTATCCTTCCGCGCCAACAAGAACTGACAGATCACTATCGGACAGGTCTTGCGGAAAAATCATACGTTTGGAAATACCAGTTTTCTCCAGAACGGGTGAAAGGTTCATGTTAATATTTTCAACACCCCTTCTAAGATAATGTATCAATGTTTATTAATTGTTACATTTTCTTATTTTTTGTTATGAAGCCGGCAGTTTTCTATTGAAAAATGTCAATTTTATCGAAATTTGATCACTGTTAAAATTATAGAGGAGGTGTGTGTATATAAAAAGTATAACTTAATCAACATGCTTCTATTCATGAACAAACCGTTTCCGAAAAGAAAATTGCAAAAATAAATAAATACAAATTTCCATGGCTCTGCATTTCTACGCCAAATGAAAAAAGGCCAATCACTTTAAATGGAGCACTCAGAATATTTTGTAACCGGTTTGATAAACTATCAGCCGTATTCAAAGTGGTTTTAAATGAAGCCGCTCTGCACTTTAACAGAGTTAAAAGATTTTCTTTGACGCGTGCGTGACCACTTGTATTATTTCCTTTTTATGGATAGATAAGGGATATCATTTTGACGGTTCTTCGATCTATTGAAACCTTGTGATTACTCCCACCTATAATTAATTTCTCCGACCATGCTTGGAGCCAATAGAAATGAACGAGTGATCCCACAACTTCTTCGAACGTTTCTGTCAAAAAACAGAGCAATTTGTCAGTAACTCAGGGAGATCGTTCTGACAGTTTTCCATGATTTTGATTCTTAGTATTTTTTTTCTTCCCTTACATAATATATTCAGATCTGTGGAGTGTTTACAGAGTAAGCTAATCTTTTTGAAACTGAACAGTCCGATCATTATAGAAAGGGGGTGACCTGGTGGTCCAGGGGTAAGGTGTCAGACTTCTGTGCTGGCGGCCGGGGTTCAATCCTCGGTCATGGCACAAATTTATCTGATTACCAAACCTTTCCTTCACCTCTGGCAAGACGTGTATTAATCACAACTTGTGAATGTGGGGAATGCCAGGCCTCCACCGTGGTTCGGATTCCACGTTAAACTGTAGGTCCTCCATTTCATCTCACAATCACCCTACCATTACACATTAACGTAAGTGCGTATAGCCCGAACGGGTAGTAAGACGCGGCGCTAATAATAATAATAATAATAATAATAATAATACACGTCTTGTCAGAGGTGAAGGAAGGGTTTGGCAATCAGATAAATCTGTGCCGGGAACGAGAATTGAACCCCGGACCCCCGGCATAGAAGTCTTGACACCTTACCCCTGGACCACCAGGTCACCCCCTCCCCAAAATTAAAGTAGAATTACTACTTTTAAAGGTAAATGGTGTATACATTCAAAGGATAAAACACGAACTCGATGAGAAATTACGTTATTTCTTCCGAAAGGAAAGTTATATGTCAATATAAGCATGGATAAAATATTTCTTCGATAGGTATTGAAACACGTATACTCTTAGGTAGTTTTATTTAAAATACGAATTAATTGAAAATAAAATAATTACATATGGACAATAAATATACATAATTTGGTTCTTTATATAAACTTTGGCCGGTATGCAAGAAATAAGATGAGTGAACGAATGATTTGCTTGCCAAGCACGGCGATTAATTGTCCAAATAACGACGTGAGTGGCGGAGAAGTGGAAGCCCACTCACATTATTTCTTAACTACTAATACAGTAGCCCCGTGGCTTCTTTGGTGATGACTGACAACTCACAGCTGACTTCTGACAGTCAACATTTAGGTATATACCTAACTTTTGGCCGTCAGAAGTGACAGCTGCTAAACACATGTTTTTGCAGATCATATGGTTCGGCGTAAGGATACATAATTTGATCTGGTAACTTTTCAAAGCCGTCAGCACCAAAGAAGCCACGGGGCTACTGTACATGCATACTATTGTAACACTAGGGCTTCACTCTACCTAATAAACCTAAATATGTGGATTGGCCGTACGGGTTGCTCGGTTTCTACGGAGTTACAAATATTAAGATAAACTCTATCTGAGATTTTACCTTGAACATTGTTCAGTCATCAAACGTGCGTCTGACACGTTGAATATCCGGTTTGGTGAGTTTATTTCCAAAGAGTAAGTACCGGTATGTGTGCGAGTCGAGTGGCCCTCGCGCATGCGCGCCGTTTATGGGGGGGGGGTTTAAAGGATCCGAGAAAAGGTCAGTGATTTTCTCGTTGTTGCAATTTTTATAGAAAAACTTATTTTTTACCAAAATGAATAAAATATTATTCCAGAAGAAACATAGATAATAATCTTCTTCACGTGGTGATATCAACAGTTGTTAAATATCTGTCAAGGATGTTCTGGAATTTAATGACAACTTTTTCTCTTCTATTTAAAAAGTTTCTCCTCCGATGTCGATATGCTCATACCAGATATTCAACAACTGTTGATATCACCACAGGAAGAAAATTAAACTCTATGTTTCTATCGGAGAAATATTTTATTTATTTTGGCAAAAAATGTTTTGCTATAAAGCTGCAAATAAACCCTGCCTTTTCACGCGTCCCCTACAATCCCATCTTAAACGGGAAAGTCTGATTCCATCTTAGGGGTGGGCGTTTCCCGGTCAACAATTAATTCAGAAGAATCAATCCTTTAAATAAATAAATAAATAAATAAATAAATCGATAACTAAATACATCACTAGTAAAATAATCGATTATCAACTAAATGATTTTAAATTTAATGTGGGAAAATTATATGCAATAATTATATCAATAGTAGGCCTACACTAAGTCTTATGTTTCTCAACTATCAAACAACCGCGGCTTACGTAATGCGTGATTATAGACTTCTTCATTTGGTGCGAATGTAATTGCGTTTCATCTATAGTCTAACACATTTTAATTGTGATCCTTTTATTTATAATACACAAGCCATTGGTGCGATTATTATTATTATTATTATTATTGGGGTGACTAGGTGGTCTAGGGGTAAGGTGTCAGACTTCTAGGCTGGCAGCCGGGGTTCAATCCTCGGTCCCGGCAAAGATTTATCTGATTACCAAACCCTTGCTTCACCTCTGACAAGACATCTTGTGAATGTGGGGAATGCCAGGCCTCCACCGTGGTTCGGATCCCACGTTAAACTGTAGGTCCTCCATTTCATCTCACAATCACCCTACCATTACACATTAGCGTAAGTGCGTACAACCCGAACGGGTAGTAAGACGCGGTGCTAATAATAATATAAAGAGGAAAGATTTGATTTTTTGTTTGTAATGGATAAACTCAAAAACTACTGGACCGATTTTAAAAAATCTTTCACCAATATAAAGCTACATTATCAGCGGGTAACATAGGCTATATTTTATGGTAGAATCTATGATTATTCTTCAATATGTGTGTTGAAAATAACAATGCGGGGAAGGTGGGCGAAGGGTCTAGTTAATAATAAGAAAGCCGTTTCAGTGACAGCGTGGTCTAAAGCGCAACTCTCGACCGCCGATGACGGGGAGATCGAGGTTCGAATCTCGGTCGGTCGGGTGTGCTGGACAAATATATTAGGAATTAAATGGCCACTTCCTTGGTCGCGGAGCAAATCGCCGGTGTTTAAGGCCGATTCTACACTAGCGGTTTAAATTCCGCCTATGTTGTACAACAATGTTATATTGCGGGACTTATTTTGTTGGAAGAAATTTGCAAAATAAAAAACTCGTCAAAAGAGACGTTGGTGGACTCACCCCACAGTATCGAACCGTCTCTCAACAGGACAGTTTCATATTATGTTCATGAATCACAGAATGTACCCAGAGAACCGTCTCTCAACAGGACAGTTTCATATTATGTTCATGAATCACAGAATGTACCCAGAGAAGTTATTTTTGTACTATAGACTGTCTGTGGTTTCATTTGATGAACTACTTGGTCTAGTGAATGGAAATATTTCAAAACGTGACACCATCTTGAGGAAGAGTATTTATTATTCCTGCTGAAAGACTTGTTGCGACATTGAGGCACAACTGACTGTTAACGTCTGGTGTAGTTTGATTCGCGTTTCTACCGCTAGGGGGTTTTAACTCCTCCAGAGGTAGCGGTCAAAACGCTGGTCTAGACGGAAACTTATTTTCTAACTTGATAACAAGGGTTACATTCAAAGGCGCGGTTGATAGATTTTTAACCGCTGGTGTAGAGTAGGTCTAAAAGATCACAGTGGCTGGTCGCGTGACCTGATCGCCCCAGTGCGCGGTGGTCCTTAGATGGTTTGTTTTTTTAAATACACTTTTAAAGTAGGCCTATATAGCCTTAAATTTGTATGAAATTAATGAGGCCTTGACCAAACCTTTCCAATAATTTCATGCTGATGAACTATTCCTTCTCGATGGTAGGCCTTGATTTTGGAGCAATACCAAATTAATATTCAGGGTTACAGCAACGTAAACAATTTAACATTCACCTTGGACTATTTGAAGCCGTTGTGGTTTTTTAATTACATTAACAAGAGCAAATATTTCATTTAATGGTAAGTTATAACACAAAGGTATTATTAAAGAAATACTTATTTTGACATTTAGAAAAAAATATTTCCACATTAATGAAAGCGATTCCATTAGTTTGACTTTATTTAATTTTGTTTGAATATTATTTCTCGAGAATGTTTCATATAATTATCAAACTTTTTTTTTCCTTGGGAAAAACTTATCAATGAGTAGCCCTAGTTTACTTGTGATATAACTGATTTTTTAAAATTATATCTAAAAACTATATTAGACTATAATATGAGAAAGTATGTACAATATTGTCATACCTTTTAATTTTTCTTTTAGCACCGCGTCTTACTAACCGTTCGGGTTTTACGCTTATGTACTAATTAATTGGGTTGACTTTCCTATCTTACACTTTGGCAACACGATCATAGACACCACTTCAGTGCCTGTTGTCATTATTACAGTAGCCCCGTGGCTTCTTAGGTGCTGACTGACAGCTCACAGTTGACTTCTGACAGTCAACATTTAGGTATATACCTAGATTTTGACCATCAGAAGTTACAGCTGCTAAACACATGATTTTGCAGATCATATGGTTCGGCGTAGGGATACATAATTTGGTCTGGTAACTTTTCAAAGCTGCCAGTCAGCACCAAAGAAGCCATGGGGCTACTGTACTTATTTTGATTCTCATCTCGTTTTTATAAGTGGTTCCTTTATATTTCGATATACAAACACACCGACCTATTAAAAGGACCGCCTCCGATGAAGGTCGCCAGAAACAAGTATTTAAGAACCTTACAGCCTACTCGAGTTTGACGGGTTACCTATGGTTTTGATTAAGGTCATTCGATAACTAGAATTGGTGACCTGGCGGTCTAGGGGTGAGGTGTCAAGACTTCTGTGCTGGGAGTCCGGGGTTCAATCCTCGGTCCCGGCACAGATTTATCTGATTACCAAACCCTTCCTTCACTACCCTACCATTACACATTAGCGTAAGTGCGTATAACCCGAACGGGTAGTAAGACGTGGTGCTAATAATAATAATAATAATAACTAGAATTACTAAGGCTATTTTGAGTTTATAACAGTTTGGCAGGGAGTTTAACATAAGAGAGGGGAGGGGAGGTTATTTTGCAAATGATGGCAAGTAGATGTCTCAGCTCATTTCAGAAACACCGACCCGGTAAGGAACCCAGCGTCTAATTCGCCTGGTTGTTTCATTTCTCGGGATTATATGAACCTCTGTTTCGTTCTGCTAGTAGGTTCGGTTTCTGTAATCGGTAAAGTCAAAACAAAAATTGTCATGAAATAGACAGTTCAAATCTTCTATATTTGCAATGATCGATCTGAAAAAATTAAGAAAATTAATGGTTAGAATTAGGTGGAAAAAAATATCTAAATAATTAGATTATGGACGACAAAATGAGATAAAATTAAACTATCGTACTTTATAAATAGCGGTATATACATATATGTGATTAAAAATATGTAATTTTACCACTATTAAACTGCTTATAGAGCTACATAAAAAGTTGTATTTCTTTAACATAACATACATATTTTACTCCGTAGGGGTGACCTGGTGGTCCAGGGGTAAGGTGTCAGACTTCTATGCTGGCGGCCGGGGTTAAATCCTCGGTCCCGGCATAAATTTATCTGATTACCAAACCCTTACTTCACCTCTGACAAGACATCTTGTGAATGTGGGGAATGCCAGGCCTCCACCGTGGTTCGGATTCCACGTTAAACTGTAGGTCCTCCATTTCATCTCACAATCACCCTACCATTA
>CABFVX010004154.1:34502-47964 GCA_902151425.1 Timema shepardi | reverse complement strand
GGGGGGGGGGGGGGGGGGGGGGGGGGGGCTCAAAATGTGAGTTTGGCTCACAAAACTTTCGCCTTGGACCGGCCCTGCATTTACCTCTCCTCTAAGTCAATTAAAGTCAAATGGGGACTACCCTCATCATCACCCCGTAATATTGTTTATCAATCTTATCCCCTACTTCAGCCTGTTCTCTTAAAATGTTAAGTTTAAACTTTTAAATTGTATACTGACTGCAGATATGGGCGACAATTAAAACACAAAATCCTGGCTATCAAATTATTTGCAAAGCAAAGATAATTAAAACTATTTATTTATCATTATAATTTGTATTTTCATACAGGCTACACACTTTTTAACACAAAGTATTTAGTCCACTCAAGCTGAATGACAATCATAAGAATTGTTTTTAAAAACAAGACAGTTTAAGGTGGGGACTTAGGGAACATGAGAAAAGGTAATATTTTTTTCCGGTATTTATAACAATTTTTTTTTTGTCAAATTAATCAAATATTGATTTTATATAAACATAATAGTTTAATTTTCTTCACACGGTGATATCAACAGTTGTTGAATAACTTTCATGATTATTCCAACATTGGATGTGAATTTTTTTTTAATAAAGAGAAAAAAATTGTCATTAAATTCCAAGCCAAGAGATATTCACCAACTGCTGAGGTCACCATGTGAAGAAAATTAAACTCTATTTATAGAAGCAATATTTGATTTATTTTAAAAAAAAATCTATAAAAACTGCAAAAACATTGGTCTTTTCTCATGTTCTATACATCCACACCTTAAATATTCACCCAACCATAGTAGTTTAGAGTGAATATTTCTATTTAATTTCAGGTGGTTGGTTTCGCAAGGGAAGATTGAAAAAGCTCTCGTCATCATGAAAAAATTCGAAAGAATCAACGGCACCAAAGTCGACCCACACATCTACACGCAGTTCAGTGTAAGTTCAGATATCTTTCAAAATCTGACTTGTGTCTAGTGTCAAAACTAGATTAAAACTAATTACTTAGAACTTAAAGATAAAAAACCCATAATGGTTTAGGTCTTCATCTCTTAAGATCAACACACTAGATACATACAATCACGTTCAAAATTGTCTACCTTTTTCACTAGACAATATTAAAATTAGGATCAGTTTAATGGGGTTTTCATTTAATAATAATATTTTTTTTTACTTTTGTTGTATTTTTAAAAATACGTTCATTTTTTTAAAAAGTAGAGTACAGTAGACTGCACAAAGATATGATGTCTGGATTGAACTATCTTACCTACATAAGTTTCGAGTTATCTGTGAGACACAAAGCTCAAAGACTTATCACTTTGGCACACTGTTATAGCAAGGCCTTTATATTTCTTCTTTTACAGGACAGCTGTCAGAAGATTCAAAAGGAAGAGGAGACTGACAAAATGTACTCTGTCCTTGACCTCTTCAAGACACCCCGCCTGCGAAATATAACTCTCCTGCTCATCGTCATTTGGTTTGTAGCTTTATACTCTTTCTTGATTGTCATTTGGTTTGTAGCTTTATACTTTTTCTTCATCGGCATTTGGTTTATCACTTTATAATCTTTCTTCACCATAATTTGGTTTATCACTTCATACTCTTTCTTCACCATCATTTGGTTTATCACTTTATATTCTTTCTTCACCATCATTTGGTTTGTAACTTCATACTCTTTCTTCACCATCATTTGGTTTATCACTTTATACTCCGTGTCCAGGTGTCATTTCAACTATTCAAATTAATGCTCCATGTTCATTTTGATTACCAAACAAGTTCTCATTTTTAAATAACACATTTTACTAGTTAGAATGATAAACCTAAAGTCTAGAAGACCTTGTCTTGAATCCCTTTGGCACCTACAAAGATATTTGCTAACCGTATAAAATTTGGTTCTGCTATAAAATTAGTAAATACCTATTAAGTGTTAGCTCAGTGTGAAGTAATTGATGTACTGGGGGGCGGGGGAGGGGGGGAACGCAGACTGGAATCATCCCTTTGGTTGAGAATTATGTAATAATAATAATAATATTTAGCACAGCATCTTACTACCCGTTCGGGTTATACGCTTTAATTACTAATTACTCTAATGGATTGGGAATTGGCAAGGTTGAATTAGAGGAAGTGAACCCGCATTTGCGTGGAGAGAGAGTGGAAAACCATTTAGGAAAAACCACCCCCAGTTCACCCAACCGAGATTCGAACCTCGATCTCCCCGTCTTCAGCAGTCGAGCTCTACACGACAAGCGCGTTAGCCAACTACGCCACCGAGGCGGGTGAGAACTATGTAGATATCAATTTTAGTCCAAAAGCAATAAGTGGAAATGGAATTCAAACAAATATAATGTTGAATAAAATTAATATTTATAATCTGGATTAATATGTCTAATGAATGTATACTATAAAGTTCCTCATTATAACATTTATGTAGCGATATAGGTGTGTTTATATCGTCGTATATTATTTCACATTCTATCAGATCCTTAATCCAAGATATGCATTATTAATGGTCGGAACTACAATTAGAGTGGCATAATGTCTTAATTATCTCGCCCACAGAATGAGGCCGGTAGTTTGTTTATATTTATTTTTACTAGAGTTGCATCAAATCTCCTATTTTACGAATCCGAATCCCCAATCTACTTTCAAATTCTAAATATCGAATCCAAATTTTCGAATAATTATGAGCATAAGAGGAAATATTAATAAAATAGAATAATATAAAATACAAATTGTAGCTAAATGTTAACATTCTTTCTCATAATTTATTCATTATAACATTCCTCCATTTCGTTAAGTGTTAAATTACTGGTATGGGGCCTGGTTGTTAAGTTCATCTTATATTTATACCTGGTTATAAACCATATATGAGCAGTATTAGCGCTATAAAACAAATTTTACTTGAACAATTGGAATTATTTTTTGGGGTGGGAGGGGGAGGGATTTGAGTTTTTAATCTGAAATTTTCTCGAATCCTCTTGTTATCCTTAAGGATTCAAGGGCCCATCCCTAATTGTATTCCTCCCTCACAGGATGGCCATCTCCTTGTGTTTCGACGGTCACGTGAGGAATGTGGGGAGCCTGGGCTTGGACGTGTTCCTCACGTTCACGATCGCCTCTGCGACAGAACTTCCCGCCGACACCTTCTTGACGATGGTGTTGGACCGCTGGGGGAGACGCTGGTTAGCCTGCGGGTCCCTGGTGCTCAGCGGGGTGTTCAGCCTTTTGGCGACGGCTGTACCTACGGGTGAGTCCAACAACTAGCACATTAGCGACAGTATCGAGTTGTTGTTGTTGCTGCCATTTTGAAAGCTCAGAGCAGCAAGTGTCTGTAAGAGCACCAATGAAGTGTAGGTTATGATGATGATTAGCACCGCGTCTTACTACCCGTTCGGGTTATACGCACTTACACTAATGTGTAATGGTAGGGTGATTGTGAGATGAAATGGTGGACCTACAGTTTAACGTGGAATCCGAACCACGGTGGAGGCCTGACATTCCTCACATTCACAAGATATCTTGTCAGAGGTGAAGGCAGGGTTTGGTAATCAGATAAATCTATGCCGGGACCGAGGATTGAACCCCGGCCGCCAGCATAGAAGTCTGACACCAAAAGAGGTGTGGGGGGTCTAAAACAAGTGAAACATTTCCATGATATATATAGCTGCGCTTCCATTGTTTTAGATCAGTAGTTCTCAACAAGTCCGACAGCTTGGTTCAGTTGGTAGCATGTCTGTATAAAGAGCTAAGAGCACCGGGTTCAATTCCCGGCATGGCTGAAAAATCTATTATCAGTTAAATGTGGGGGGTTACCCTTTTAAAATGATAAATTAACGGTTGGGGACTGGATGTTGTGCCTGTCCTGGTCTTAAGTTAGATTATAAGGCGTATGAAGGTACGGCAGGTCTATCAAGCCGGTAGTAAAAAAATATATGGCTTGAATAAAAAAAAAAGTGACCGGAAACAAAAGATGTAAGGTAAATTAGTTTAGTCTGTACCAACTGATTATATGACTCATGTTTTCCTGATATCTGTGTTAAGGTGCCGCTTCAGCGTCCTTGGCCATCATGGGGAGGTTCAGTATAAACATCTCGTACAACATCGGGCTCCAATACGCGGCGGAACTGTTGCCCACCGTGGTGAGGGCACAAGGGGTGGCGCTTATACACATCATGGGATATGTGGCTAGCATCCTTGCGCCGTTCGTCGTCTACTTGGTGAGCTCACACATGTGCAGGATAACCGACTTCCTAAGTCTTACCGCCGCGTGGCCGGCAAGATTATTTTGTACATTTCCGCTATGGTGTAGCTTAAATTATTATTAGCACCGCGTCTTACTACCCGTTCGGGTTATACGCACTTACGCTAATGTGTAATGGTAGGGTGATTGTGAGACGAAATGGAGGACCTATAGTTTAACGTGGAATCCGAACCACGGTGGAGGCCTGGCAATCCACACATTCACAAGATGTCCTGTCAGAGGTGAAGGAAGGGTTTGGTAATCGGATAAATTTGTGCCGGGACCAAGGATTGAACCCCGGACCCCCAGCACAGAAGTCTGACACCTTACCCCCTAGACCACCAGGTCACCTTGTAGCTTAAAAGACAAGGCCCTAATATAATCCATCAAGAAATGACCGCTATCTTTCAGGATAAACATTGGAGAGTCAGAGCATAGACTTTTTTTTTAGCATTGCGTCTTACTACCCAATCGAGTTTAAACGCTTATGTATTCACTTCACTAATGGGTTCGGGACGAGAAAGGTTGAATTTAGAAGAAGTGTACCGGTATTTGTATGGAGAGTGAGTTAGTGGGAAACCATTTAGAAAAAATATATATATATGTCAGCACACCTGACCGGGATCAAACCATGATCTCCCTGTCATCGGCAGTCGTCTTTTGCGTGAGTAGCGCCTTAGACCATGCGTCCACCAAAATGTGCCGCAGACGGTTGTTTCTTGGAGAAATTCCTCAAGGAAAGTATTCATCATGCAAATGCCAGAATAATTCAGTTTTTAATATTTTCTTAGCACATGCAAGTCATCATTAGCAAAACGGAAGTGTAGCTAGTTAAACTTTTTTTTTTTACTATTCATGCACGTGAATTTAAAAACTATCCAACATATATTATGTTTTGTTAATTTAAGTGACTATGGGCCAGTTTCATAGTCAAATTTAGTACGCCTCAAGTGCGGCGCTACACTAAATACAAGACGACACCTACCTAAGCCAGAATGGAATGAGCCGTTCTCGCATAGGAAACTGGCCCATTTCCATTCTGGTTTAGGTAGGTGTCGTCATGTACTTAGTGTAGCGCCGCACTTGAGGCGTACTAAATTTGACTATGAAACTGGACCTATATTAGTGTGTCTATACTTATTTTAGTCGGTTACAAATTGTGAGGATGGTTCTTCCAGTGGTGGCCGATAATAGTCTGTCTGTCTTAGAACTGTAATGTGGTTGTTTTAGGCTGTGGTGAGTCCCGCCCTCCCCCTTCTAATCTTGGGGGGTCTAGGTGTGGTGGGAGGGGTCCTCGCTCTATTCCTGCCAGAAACACTCGACAAGGAACTGCCCCAAACGCTACAAGACGGCGAGAACTTTGGTATGGGTCAGCGCCTCTGGGACTTCCCTTGCGTAAAGAAGTGAGTAATGCGGCACAAATATATATAATATATAGCTCAATTTTCTCTAGAATAACTTTTTGGAAGATCTTTTTTTAACACAAAAATCCTACTACATGATAGACAGTTATTCTTAAGAAAATTGGACAATACCAACATATGCAGTAGCTGATAGGTTTATTTTACTAAAAAAAACATGTTTCATGTTCCTATCATGCTATGAAATTCATTGAAAGGCGTGTCTTCCGATGATTTATACATTTAAATGATTTTATTTGTGTTAAAATAAAAAGTGATCATCTAAACACCAACCCAAATCAAATTTTCCATATTTCAACATAATTTTTACTAAACACGCAGTTTATATTATTTAGCACTGCGTCTTACTACCCGTTCGGGTCATACGCTTTAAGTACTAATTACTCTAATGGATTAGGAAATGGGAAGGTCGAATTAGAGGAAGTGAACCCGCATTTGCGTGGAGGGAGAGTGGAAAACCATTTAGGAAAAACCACCCCCAGTTCACCCGACCGAGATTCGAACCTCGATCTCCCAGTCCTCAGCAGTCTAGCTTCAACACGACAAGCTCGTTAGCCAACTACGCCACAGAGGCGGGTAAATACACAGTTTGTAAAACCAAATATAGATAAGTTTATTGGTTAGTTAAAACTAGGCAACCCAGCGACACAGTTAATAGTGCCGCTAACACATTAAAAATACAATATTTTATCAGCATTTCTTAAGATCAAGCACACTGCACATCAACATTTCAAATCTTTGTCCTTGTTGTTAATCTTGTATAAACGGACCCCTCGTGTCAACATATGTGTGTTTGTTGCAAGCAGACCAGAAGAAGTCTCGAGCCCGACTAAGAACGTCGAAAGCCCACGGCCAAGCCCCTTCCGACGTAGCTACACCCGGGCGTCGATCCGAGGAGAGACATATCGGTCCAGCATGCTGCAGCGCTCGGTAAGGTCGCGGCGCTCCGGAAAGAGCGAAGGTCCAACGCAAGGGTTAGGCGTTGTCTGAAGAACAACACCACAGCCTGCAAGCTCGCAGAACTAAGACCATGTTATAAGAAACATCTTGTACAAGAGGGAAGTGAAGGAATACTGCTTCCCCTCATATTGATCCGCCTCCACCGGTGAGGTTTAAACAATTTTTGGGAAAAAATTATAATAAATGTGTTTTAATCCATCATATTTAAATTAACTAAATGAATATGGATGTCGATTCATCAGAAAAGATGGTTGCCGGAAGGAAGAGCGAACGTGTTAAGGAAGTGTATTTTTAAAACAAATGTATAGTCGCTTTACTTCCCCCACTCTCTTATTTTTTGACAAGCAGCTCCTAAAGTTACCTCGTTGAATCAAGAGAGGCGGTGAGTTAATAAAGCAAGTGATGGAGATGTTTGTGTGTGTGTGTGTGTGGATATGGTCGCAGAACACAATTAACGCCAGGAAGATAGTGAACATTGTCCGATGATATATTTATTTCCTGTGTCGGGAGTGCATTAAGCGAGGATTCATTTGATTTGTAAGTACTGGGGGTAATTTGAAAATGCTCGATGGTGTGCAGATAATTTTATGAAAATGTCTTGATACGATTGGTGTGTGCAGATTATTTTATAAAAAAATCTCTGCAGAAGATTCATACATTAATAAATTGATCCAGACATGATTAATTTGTGAAGGGTAAATATTTAATGAAAAATAAAACAGCTCGTGTATCATACACCTTTAAAAAAGATGTTTTCATTGCAAAGTATATTTAGAATTTTACATCAGGTACAGTATAAAGGTTATGGAGAGTGTCTTTTAAAAGTGTTGTTAAATATGTTAAAATTCTAAGGTTTTAAAACGGCTTGATTCAAAGATAAATGGAGAAGGCAGCAAAATTAGTTTAACTTCGCCAATAATTGTCTGTGAGGAGGATGGAAAATTACTACTACTACTACTACTACTAATAATAATATTTAGCACCGCGTCTTACTAACTGTTCGGGTTATATGCTTTACGTACTAATTACTCTAATGGGTTAGGAATTGGGAAGGTTGAATTAGAGGAAGTGAACCCGCATTTGCGTGGAGGTGGAGTGGAAAACCATTTAGGAAAAACCACCACCAGTTCACCCGACCGAGATTCGAACCTCAATCTCCTTGTCCTCAGCAGTCGAGCTCTGCATGACAAGCGCGTTAGCCAACTACGCTACCGAGGCGGGTGAAAATTACTAGTTAACTTGATAGTTTATAGGTAATACTAGTAAATTGAAGTAGAACCAACACAATCCTCCTATCTTTGCTTCTATCATGTTTTCCAGTACCTACATCGTGTAGCTTATGTTTCTTTTAGCACCACATTTTAATACCTGTTCAGGTTGGTTATACGCTTGTGAACTAATTATGCTAATGATTTTATGGAGGAGGAAGGATATATTTATAGAAAGTGTACCAGCATTTGCGTGGAAAGTCATTTTGGAAAAAAACACCCTCAATGCACTCGACCGAGATTCAAACCTTGATCTACCAGTCATCAGCAGTCTAGTCTACCGTGAGACTAGAGCATTAGACCATGCGGCCACCGAAGCGGGTCTTATTATAATTAAAGTGATACATTGAAAAATATTAATATTGAAGAACTATATACTCAGCAGCAGTTCCAATGGTGATCTGGAGGTCTAGGGGTAAGGTGTCGGACTTCTGTGCTGAGGGCCCGGGGTTCAATCCTCGGTCCAGGCACAGATTTATCTGATTACCAAACCCTTCCTTCACCTCTGACAAGACGTGTATTAATCACAACTTGTGAATGTGTGGAATGACAGGCCTCCACCGTGGTTCGGATCCCACGTTAAACTGTAGTTCCTTCATTTCATCTCACAATCACCCTACCATTACACATTAGCGTAAGTGCGTACAACCCGAACGGGTAGTAAGACGCGGTAGCAATGATAGTCCCGATTATTCGAGATTACATGTTTCTAATAAAGATTGTAAATAATAGAAAATTGTTGTTACTATGTAGTAAACAAATAGAGGCTTTAACATCAAATGGACTGTGAATCCATTAGCCAAGTTTTTCGTTTATACCTCAGCCCCGTTTACCTTTATTAATGGCGACTACTGAATTCAGACATGCTAAAGATAGAGGAGGAAATTAAATCTGGTAAAAATGGAGTTTTTTTTTCATTAATTATTTTGAAATGTTGTACAACTTACTGCTAGAGCTGAAAAATAAAGAGAGAGAGAGAGAGCCAAAGTCTGAAGGTTTTTGAAAATTAGTTTGTCAAATAATAAATATGTGATGATAGTTTGATAGATAGCAAAGGACATTTATAAATAGGTTTTAAAAGCTGAAATCTTATTATTTTTGTGACAGTAAACTATATTGATATTATTAAAGCTATGTCACAATTATTATTTTTAACTGAGGGTTGCAGTCGTGTATCATTCGAAGTTGGCCAAGTTGTATGAGAGCTCATGATCTTAATCGATCATTCATATGTAGCCGACCAGTTCCTCATGTCCGTCACATACTCTGCCTTAAAATAAGAGTGAAGAATGTCCCTAGGCACGAGACGACTCCTGGATAACTCGGTAGTAAGAGTAGTGACGTACTAAGCCAAAGCTCCCAGGTTCAATTCTCGTGTCAGGCTGTAATTCTTCAATTCAAAGGATATGATATTTAGATACGGTTATAACCGTACTTAACCAATATGGTGGCTCGACTATTTAAAACATGTATCATCGTGTTTCTGTAACCGAGGTGAATAGTTCTGGGAAAACATCTGGTTTGGGTTGTTGCCAAAAGTTTAATTGGGAATTAAGACCAAAATTCCTACATCTTAAGTTATAACAAGGCAAGTGAATGTGAAAAGAAATCACATTTTATTTAGTAGAGTATTTTTGCTTGGCCACCTACCTTACCCTTCGTTGATTCTTGGGACCTATAAATGTGGCTTTACAAAATATTAAAATACATCATATTGTCAGTTCGACACATTACTATGTTATGCTAACAAAAACAAAAATTTACTAATTTATTTGAGGTATTTAACATGCACTTTCTAAACTGACTGATTATATCAGTAGATGAGAATTTCAATGAGCGAGAGTAAAAGGGCCTACCAATTTTGCCAGGATTTTTTTATATGTGACAATCAACATAGAACAGAGAGGGCTTTACTTCAACTCTTAAGGAAGTTTTGCTACGAAATGTTATTGCCCAAGGAAAAAAATCTGTCAACCCTGGCTAGGTTTGAACCCACAAACATTGGCCCCGAGATGAGCACTTCACCCCTGGACTGCCAAGGTCAAAAAACCCAGCAAATAACGGCCCTAAGAAATTGAAAAACCAAACCGAGAATTCATTATGTTCAATAATAGCATAATGACTCAAAAAGAGGCTGCATTCCCCCCTCCCAACAAAAAAATCCTTTACTTAGAAAGGTTTTGGTTATAAAATAATATTGTTTTTCAATATAAAACTTTGCCAATATAAGCTACAGAATTAGATTATAAATGTTGTAACTACCTACCACTATTTTATTAATTACATTTAAATCAAGCACCAGGTCAAATGTTAAAAAGGAACTCTATACTATATTTTTACTTTCAAAGGATGTTTTATCATCTTGTTCTAGGGTCTCGATACTTATTTATATTCTCGTCTCGAATTGAAAAAAATTGTTCTCGCACATTCCTACTTTTAAAAAAATATTTTTAATTTGTGAGTAGCAATTCCAAGTTGACATTTTAAGTAAGCAAACTGTTTTATCAAAACTGTCAATGTGAGAATGAAATGGTTTGACTTGACAAATACTTTGTAAAAAATATGTAAATCTATCTAATAAAATACTTTTTTTTTTCTATGGAATATTTTGTTAAATATGGATGCAGGGATGCCTGAAGGGGGGATCAGCGGGACAATCGCCTCCCTGAGAAAAGCGTCTTTGGAGGCTTCGATTTNGGGGGGGGGGGGGGGGGGGTTAAACACCCCCTCCCCCGCTGTACTGAGGAGTATTCCAGACCTACACCCCCTTGGAGAAAAATCCTGCAGGCACCCTTGTACGGATTAAGGTAGAGGAAAGAAAGACACAGGATCCGTTAAATAAATATACCTCAAGAAGTGCAAAGAGCCTTTGCTTATGTTCCCTCTAAAGAACATCTCATGTGATCAGGGTTGCAAACCATCTTGTAAGGTACGAAAAACATCTGGTGTGATCAGGGTTGCAAACCGTCTTGTAAGGTATGTAGATGTCTTTTAACCGCATACAAAGGAGTTGGGGAAACAACAAATACTTTATTTCTGCAACACTTGTATACATAATTTGTATTCATCCATTTTATTATTTGAAGGATAAATACTCCACTACCGTATTTAGATTCTAAGACTCGCATTTTCTCCCCTCTTAGTCTTTAAAATCGATATACTTGGTGATAGTGATGATAAAGATGTTTCAGAAGAATGATACAGATATCGATTTTAAAATGAGGGGGAGGGGGCGGGAAGTAGCATTACTGATAAAAAAAAATATTAATTTTGTTAGTAAATTTAATTTTATAATATAAATATTTCTTGTAGTATTTTAGCTTTTTAATTTTATTTATTTCTTAGAATCAAAGCATTTTTCTGTTGGTGGTACTGAAAAATTAATGTGTCTTTTCAATCGATGGCATCTTAGAAACAAAGAAATACGGTATTTTGATTGTGCGCATGTTAGCTTTTTGTGTAACTAGTGTTGAGGGATACACAATATGTAAGTGTTAATGATTATTTTAAAATGTAATAAATATGGATGGACACTCAAATATCTTAAATCCCTGAGGATATTCGAGATTTGAGGAATCGAGACTCAAATTACTTGAAACACATTTTTTATAAAAATTATTCAAGGGAAATTTATTTTAGAACGCTAATACCGCTCATTGGTGGTTCAGAACCAATTATAATTATAGGATATACTTAACAAACAGACCCCAGACCAGTAATTTAACACTTAACTTTATGTATGAAAGTTATAAGGAATTAATTATAACGTGTGTTAACATTTCGTTACTGTTTGTATTTTATATTACATTTATATTCTCTCTTATGTTCAAAATTAAAGAATGATTCGGATTTGTACAATAGTGTATATGAACCAACTAAAGAAAAAAAAATTAATGCTTGGAGAAAGTAACATTAATTTTAATAATACTCGATTGAGTAAATGTTCTTAGTAATTTTATTGCAATTACAGTCTTCAACCCCGTCATCCAATCGACTTAAAAAAACACCCTTTAAAAATCTCTCCGAGACATTCAATATTTACTATTTCAACTCTTTTGTACCACCAACAATTTGTCTTAAAAATAAATACCTTTCATAACCTCAAAAAATCAACCACATAATAAATAACCTGGTCTAAGCGTGACTCTTGCACTAGACTAGACTGCCAAGGACCTGGAGATGGAGGTTTGAATCTCAGTTGGGTGGTTTTTCCAAAATGGTTTTCCATTCTTAGTTTCTAGGTTTGCATAAGGCTCCTTCAAGTTAAAAGAATAAATTTAATAAAAAATAATATTGCTAGTTCATAAAAATAGTTTTTAATATTGATATAAATAATACCTGGCACCTTAGCTAAGTAGGTAGCGTGTTTGTCTACCGAACTAAGAGTCCGGGTTCAATTTCCGGCATGGCCGAAAAATTTACCATTGGTGAAATGTGGATTTACCCTTTCACAGTGATATATTAATGGCCCAGGACTGGTTGTTGTGCTTGTCATAGTCTTAAGTTAAATTATAAGGCATATAAAGCTACGACAGACCTAGCGAGCCGGTAGTGGAAAATATATGGCTTCAATAATAAAATTGACCCAGGCTACAGGCTGAAAACAATCATAGATATTAAGAGAGAGTCGGTGACCTGGCGGTCTAGGGGTAAGGTGTCAGACTTCTATGCTAGCGGCCGGGGTTCAATCCTCGGTCCCGGCAAAGATTTATCTGATCAGCAAACCCTTCCTTCACCTCTGACAAGACATCTTGTGAATGTGAGGAATGCCAGGCCTCCGCCGTGGTTCGGATTCCACGTTAAACTGTAGGTCCTCCATTTCATCTCACATTCACCCCTACCATTACACATTAGCGTAAGTGCGTATAACCCGAACGGGTAGTAAGACGCGGTGATAATAATAATAATAATTAAGAGAAAAAAAATGGAGATGGAAAAGGAGAAAATACCAAAGAGAATGATAAAGATGGAATATTTAGGAAAAAAGATCACAAGGGAGACCAAGAAAGAGAGAAAAGGAGCAAATAAGAGAAAGTGTGCAGGTGAGAGAAGAAGGGTGGATGGACAGTCAAAGATGGAGGCATCTTACTTTTAAACTGATGGCCATAGCCTGGAGGAACAGGTAATGATGACGATGATGAATCAGTCTTAAGAATAACAGGCTATAATTTTTACAAGCAGAAACCGGTTTTGAACCAAGGTCTACTAGAATTGTGGTTAGCTAACACTTATAAATAGGGACACTGTTGAAATTACACACTTACTTTCTAGATAAAAGGCTTTGGTTGATTTGTTTCTATTTATGATTGTTGTTTAAAATATAATCTTATAACTTTAAATATAACAAAGTCTGATATCCATGAGAAGAACTTTATTTAACAGCTAGAAAAGTTTCTGTCATTTATTTCTACCAAAGGCACAAGGACAAAAAGGATAAATTTCCCAGGTCTACTAAATTGGAAAGGAAAAAACATTTTGGCTGGCCGAAAATTATAAAATGTTAAATAAACACAATATTTTAAAATTTGATTCCTGTGCGATTCTTGGTGAAATTGGGCAACCGCCCCCC
>CABFVX010004154.1:0-34490 GCA_902151425.1 Timema shepardi | reverse complement strand
ATTGGGCCACCCCCCCCCCCCCCCCCTTCTAGCCTTGGAAAAATATGAATTTTCGGAAATTTCTCAAACAACCATTGAGGAGCATGTACATTTCATAATATTATTTTACAATATTAAGAGATTTGATTTTTGATTGAGAAGAAAGTTATTTCTTTATTACCCTATATTGATGAAATAGATTATAAAATGAATACATAAAAAGGTGATTATTTATATATGACAAAATGTTTTGTAAAATATTTTTTTCTGAATAAAACAAATATTTATTGCACGATTAAAAATATGTTTGTGTTTGACAGGAAATTGCACAGGTAGTATAACCACATAGAGGGTTAAGAATGAGAACACAGATGTGAGATTTTATATATATAAAAAAAAAATTAACAACAAACAAAAATTTAGAGAATATACAAGTCAAAAAATCAACAAGGTATCTCTTTCATTCTGTCGGTGTTTGTTGCTTCGAGGTGAAACAGTTTGTCCAACGCAGCGACTGCAAAGTTTTCAAACATATACACACTTTTCTTTACCGGTTTTAATCACTGTGCTACATGTTTAATGTAAGCCCAAAACCAGCGATTGAAAAACTTTTATACTTTCAACAAACAGAAGGGATGGTCCAGACACTCATCATTTTTCATCAAAAAATTTTAAAAAAACTTTTATTTTTATTTTATGGACAAATTGAACACAACACTTTCTTCTTATTTTCCTACTTTTATTCAAATTAGGTCAAGTTTTTTTTTATACAAAGGGAGAGATAACCCATCACACACAATGTAAAAAGAAAAAAAAAAGAAAAATTCTCAAAATACTTTCTCGCAGAATATTTTAGTTAAAAAAAAATTACACGAATCACATTCACATTTTTTACATCTTGATTTGCCTCAACACATGCAATATCCATTTATTTAATCGTCTCAAATATTTTGGTTACAGTTTGATTAAATTGTGATCACACACTTTTAATTAAGAATAGCGAGGAAGTTTTTTTTTATTATGCAAAATAACCCTAAAAGATAAATTCTTATAATTTTTTGGTCTTATTTCCTATAGCAATAACATGTATATAATGGTAGTCAACAACATTGGCAAGATAATCACACTTAGAGGGGAGAGAAATAAATTAAACATGTTTCCGAGGCTGAAGGAAAATTCTGCACATTTATGAAGAATGCACATACTTGCACGCACACGCGCGCACACACACACACACACACACACACACGTTAAAGTGATCAATCATTGTTTTTTTTTCTATAGGTGGCACAACAAGATAAAGGGGAAGAAATTGTTTCGATCAAGACTTTATTTAATTTAAATTAATTTTTTTTTTTCTTCAAGAAATAACTAAAGTTAAAGAAATGTACATGCAGGTTTTTTTTATTCACATTTTTGTTTTAATTTATTTTAAATTGTCTATGTGTCTAAGAAGAAACTAAAACAGTTTACAGATCTGACTTAATTTTATTTTTTATTAAGATCTTTTCAAAATAAGATTTTTTTTATAACAAATCACACACACACATATATATTTATATTTAATAAATGTTACATGCGTACCTTAAATAACAGTATTTTTTTTTAAGAAGAAATTATGTGACCTGGATGTCATTTGTCTCACCAAATTATTACTAAGTTAATTTTTAAAGCCAATATAGTACAATTATTGTTTAAAAAAAACCAAACAAGGTGATGGAAATGGTCTTTCTACAACAGTAGACAGATTCTGTTTATTGATGTTTTAATCAAAATGTATGTTATAAAATGTTTTTTTACACATTTTTAAAAACAAACTCTGTTATCGAAAGACAATAATTTATAACTAAATTTAATAAAAGGGGGAAGGAAGACACCAATACAAGGCCATTTCAAAGACACTATTTTAATTTAATGCAATTGGTTAAAAAAAAAAAAAAAGAAGCCTATTAGTCACCTGTTATCCGATTCAAAAACGCAAAGGGAACATTTTGATGTGAAGGTGTGTTTCAAGTGCAAATATCACGCAAAAATATCACACACAATAACACTTAAAATGAAAGATTTTTTATTTATTTTTTAATCCAGTCCACACATTTCTTCAGATTGTTATGCGAACACATCCTTTGTTACGCACATTCTAGGAAATTTGACTCGGCTGTACAGCAACAATATATTTTTATAACAAGATACAATGAGAAAAGAGATTCATGGCAAATCCGCCATAATTAATGGCTAGAAGAATCAGTCGTATTTAGATTTCAAAAACACCCTCAGCAGTAGAAAAAAACAAACAAATTGTCCAAAGAAAATTTGAACAACCTGTAACTTTTGTTTTCTCAACAACAAAAATTGACAAAAAAAAAGTGTAATGTATACACACTAAAGCGATTAATTTATCTTTTTACAGGGGAAAAAAACATACATTTCAAAATGCCTTAGTAAATATATTTATATATGGTTGAAAGGCTTTAAAAAGGAAACATTTTTCTTATAAGAATCCCTCCCCCCCCCCAATTCCCCTATAGCATCCACAGTAAGTATAATACATTGTTTTTATATAGAGGATGTCATTTATTTTCTTGTCCTTTACTTGAGAAAAAGGATACAAATGTTAAGTCGAGCTATTTTATAGAATTATTTTTAAAGTTAATTTTTTTTTATTTCCATACAGAAAAAAAAAGAGACACAGACAAGCATCTGAACGGACAAAAAGCAAGATTACTAGCTAGAGATGATGAAAAAAATGGTTATATTTAATGTACATACCAACGTTCATCATATTTTGTTTTAACTGTACAAAGAATTGACTCCCCCGGTATCAAACAAACTTGCGCAAACCTTTTTTTTTTGTCAGAAATTGATTATGCTCCCACCGAGACAATCATTCTAATACATTCACTCCTCTAAATAAATAAAAAAAAATTTAAATGACAAACCAACACACATATACACAGGTAAACACTTGCTTCAAATGTTTCCAACTACCTTTAGTCTTTTGTTTTCATGGTAAGAGAGGGAATAACATTCCTACCAATACGACTACAACAAAGCAAAAAAAAATAAAAAATTTAACAAAGCCACAATAATATGTATATATTTACAAAAAACACTTTCATACAACGATATAAAAACATAAAATTTCTCTTCTCTCACAGTGACACAGTTTGTTTGTTTGTTTAAGAAAATACATTTTGAACAGTTAATAGCAAACATAACATTTTTTCTCTCTATCTTTTCTTCAATTAAGAACGGTAGTATAATTTTATTTTCAGTAATAATTGTTATGAAGGAGGAAGTGTTCTCATAAATTTCTCAGTCACACTTGAAAGACTTGTCGTACCGAGGGATATCATGTATTGTTTTTATATATATATATATTTATATTTTATTAAGATTATGATTCTTTTACACACAGCAAATCTCTTAGAATAAAAACTGTTAGCGCGGAGCTTTTCCAGGCTTTAACCGTAATTAATATTATTTAACATGTTTGTACAAGAAAATCAATAAGTACAACTTGCAGCAAAGATAAATCAGCATCCTTCATTTGTCATCTTATTACCTTTCCCAATTTTAAATTCCGATAACCAAATAAAAAAAAAAAAACCACACACACACAAAAATCATAATTCATACGATAGTAGTAATTTTAAAAATTTTCATAACTATACATTACTTTAATTTTTTTCCCCCCTCAATTTTCTATTTAGATCTTCTCTTTGTTCACTGTGTTAGCAATTAGCCCCTGGATTCGGTTACGGGGGCAACAGAAACACAGGCGTTTAGAATGTATAGGTCATTCACATCAACTTCATATCTTTCCATTTTACCTTACACTTCCATCTCAAAATAATTTGTGGAGAATTATTGACATTCAAAAAATAGTTCACTTGAAATATGAAATAATGTTGAGATGAAAATAAACAAAAAATTTCAAATCTACACATCAAGTCTACTATCTTACATGTAGTGTAATAAGGACAGACAAAATAAGAAAGTATGAAAAATATTTATGGCACACTTTATAGAGAATAAAAAACAAACCAATGGGAGGGGGGGAGGAGCGACCATCTCAATTAATGTTAATAGGTACTGTTTATATATATATATTATATTTGTGATTAGCAACACAAACAGGTTTATAGGAATAAAATTTAAACGTTTGTGAGTGATGGCTCAGTATTAGCTAGTTTGGACAGAAGTGGCAGTAATCGAAACATGATGTCAAATTCTTGTAGAAATATCCGTTGCAGCCTTAGGTAGTTAAAAGCCCCATTATTTGAAAGAATGGTCAGAAGTTTTTCAATGAGGTAGTGTATATTAACTATCTAATTCATCTTAGAACTCAAGACTGGTTCATATATCATACATAAGTTGATGGGCAGTGTAATTTGCACTGCCACAACAATAATAACAAAATACAATTTTTCACTTTATAATGAGGGAAATCAATAATAAACTGATAAGTACAAATTTACTGAAGGAAGCCCACCGAGGGAAAGAGAAAAAATATGGGAAGAATCCAATGCACAAAGGTGACGACATCTTATTCCTTTCTTCTATCTTCTTTAGTAGAAGTAGTCGTAGACGCATTTAAAAACTAATTTAAACACAAATTGAGTAATATTTTGCCATTGTTGCCTTTATCAATAAAAAATAAATATTGAATACATATTACACACACAGAGTGAATTACTCCATTTTGAATCCAAACCATTTCTTTTTGAAAGGGATTCTTTTCACATTTTTCCTCTTTCCACAGGTGAGCTTCCTTAATCAAATTTGCACTTTACTTTTTTCCCTCCCATTTAATCAATTTCCATTATTATAAAGTTGTTTAGTCATTGGGCCTCCTCATTGTTGAACAATTTTACTTTAGGATAATATACANAAAAATAAAAAAAAAAAAAAAAAAAAAAAAAATGTTTCAATTAACTATTCCCATAAATTATCATTTATCATAACGGAAGCATTTTATTTTGAGAAAAAAAAAAAAGTAAAACATATTTTACAACTGAAAGAAATATATATAACAAAACATAAGTTATATTTCTTATGGTAAAATAAAATAATTAGAATTGTGTGTGCAAAAAAATGTTACACAAATCTGTTTTCTTCCATAATTCTTATGAAAATATTCAAGAAAAACAAACATACAATAATTTAAAAACATTACACATTAGAACATAATGGTAGATTTTGTATGCATATAAAATGGCTGCATATGAGTTCTTAACAACATACTCTGTTCAATAAATTGTAATATGCAACACTTCATTGAAATGGTTTGAAGAAGGCTGTGGGCAACTGAGAAGGTTATATTATTTCATTCTTCTATAATTAAAAAATAAACAAAGCCTATAAACATAACAGATATTTAAAAACAAAAAACTGTTATAGTTTTTTTTGTTTTTAGCTATGAAGATTAGAGAGCATTGCTGCGACAGATTACTTGCACTCAATTGCGGTGAAGTAATTTTATTTAAATGATAAAACTATTCAAAGCTTATTTATAGTTTATTACTATTTACTATTATTAAAGATAGCTCAAATACACTTTTACACAGATCCGAGTCTCGAATCCTAATCCTAATCTTTACTTGTGAATCCCTAATTTTGAATTCAAATCTTAGGAAACACATAATAATAAGACTAGTCTATGGTCTGGTTGGTAAATTTGATACAGACTAATAATAGGCTAAACCACTAACAAGTATTAAAAAACAAAAATACCCACCCCTAATTATTATCATTAATCTCTAGCCTCATATATATAAAAAATATCCTTATAATGAAAACCTAATTTCCCTTTATGAGGTAAGTGTGTTATATTTGGAAGAAGGCACAGCAATGATGGCTAGAAACATATAAAAGGAATAAACACAATATGGAGTTGATGATAGATTTCCTTCAAGAGGCGGCCATTACCTCTTTGTCCAACGCAAAGTGTGAACCGTGTTCTTCTTTTCATTGTAACAGCCATATTGTGTTCGTTCCTTGTGTTTCTATCCACCTTCCTTGTACCTTCTTCCAAATATAACAAAATTATTTTATATATATATATATATATATATAGTTATACAAAATAAACCCATTTCATCCTAGATAACGTGATGAAAAAAAAACTTCTCTTCATGTTAATAAGTTTTCTTCAAACTTACAATAAACATCATGTATGAAAAAAAGTGCATTGAGCAAAAACATTTAGTAGTGAATAAAATGATATAGTATTAGGAAAAAAGTAGAACACAAATAAAAGAAAAGACACTAACACAAATTTACACACACTTCAATATGTCCTGAGGAAGGTGCTTTAATAGCATCGAAATATTGAAGTGTGTGTAAATTTGTGTTAAGTGTCTTTTCTTTTATTTGTGTTCTACTTTTTTCCTAATACTGTATCATTTTATTCATTACTAAATAAACATCACGAAAACAATGATAGCTAGTAGTTGCTAATGTTATAAAAGTGTAACTCAACTAAAGTAAATAATTGGCTTACAAGCCGATAACAGCTTTTATATGACGTTAGCAATCTTTTCTCCCTCAATGTGACGCGAGGAAATGTGCAGTTGTATTTTTTCTTTTTTTTATTCAAAGTATATGACAGCCAGAGTGTGTATGGTAGAAATATCCTGAGCAGAGGTTGGGTCATTCGTATCAATCAATTTATGATGGAAAACTATTTTATAGAAAGATTACCACAATTCTTGGTCTTTTTTCAAAAAGTTTTTATCATCTCAAGATAATCCTTAAGGCGTGGTTGTAGAAAAAAAAAAAAGTAGATGAAAATGAGAGAGATTAAAACTTGAATTGTTATGTTTGTACACTCTTTACCGAACAGTGACAATATTAAGAAACGCTTTAACACGAGTACAGTACATTTTTCAGAAGGTGAAAGAACTCTATGCCCCTACCCTCCCCCCCTTTTTTTTTCTAACATCGTGTCTTACTATCTGTTTGGGTTATATGCTTAAGTACTAATTGCTATGATCGTTTTAGGGATTAGAAAGGTTTAATAAAAATACGTGTAGACCCAACCGAGATTTGAACCTTGATAATCTCATTGTCGACAGTATAGTCTACAGAGTGTAGTGTCTTAAACCATGCAGCCCCACCAAAGCGGGTAAGAACAATTTTAAAAATCGATTCTGAGCAATTTCAAAACTAAAAGGTTTTGTTTTAACTTTCCTGTGTCGATTGATGCCACTAACTCTATATGTAAATAAATCTGTTATCACAAGTTTTTGGAAACAAAATGAATTATTGCCTGACGGCTGAGCTTTTGGAAGTAGGTTAGCCATATAATTAACTATTTCTTGTAAAAGGGCATGCCAAGAAGTGTAATATTTACATTTATGAAGCTCCATTACAGCCGAGAGTAAGCCATGGGCAACTTTTGAAATTGTGACAGAAAAAAAAAAGAAGAAAAAAAATGAGGGGGAGGGGGGGTGGTACGAGACGGGACTAATCTTTAAATGATATATTTTTCCAAAGCAAAAATAAGATCAAGAGGAAGTAAAGCATCTAAAAAAAAAATGTAATATGTTATTTCTTAATATAACCGGTGAGATTCTGTTCACACATTGATTTAATAATAATTTACTATAAATATCAGAAGGAAAATAACTGTTCTGTTAAAGTAATATTACTAAATAAAAGAATAAAAGAGTTTTATTAAGATAGGTTTCCTCAGAAAAATGTTGGAACCGATTAAGGCTCTTTTAAGGTGCGCCAAATTCACATGAGTGTCAATCGGGAAAAACTCGACTGTTCAACTAAATTAAAGATAATAAATGTATAAGGACAAAAAAATACAGCTCTATACTGGTACTAGAGCTAAGCTAAAGAAATAATTACACAAAGTACTAAAATAACTTAAGTAATCTAAGCTAACACATTTTATAAAAAATAAAAATATATTGAAGAAACAAAAATTATGTACACTTTATAGATCCCTTAAAGAAAAACCTCTTTTTGCTTTTTTGAGGTATTTTGTTATAAGTATTTGGAAGAAGGAACAGGAAGGGTGAATAGAAAACATAAAAAGGGTACGATCACAATATGGCTCCTACAATGAAAAGAACAGTGTTCACACTTTACATTGCTGCCACTGTACAAAGGGGGTAATGGCTGCCTCTTGAAGAAAGTCGATCTTTACCGCCCAATCCCCCCGGCCCGAGTTTCATTTCATCGGGACTCACCAGGAGGGAGTGTGAAATGATTAACGCAACTTTCTAAAAGAGGAAGCCAAGGAAAAAACTTTATATAAATAAAGGTGAACAAACATTATGCCTTAACAAAACAATGTACAATGATTGATTAAAAAATATAGAAGAAAAAAAACCCGACACTTCTCAGCCACTCACAGTACAGCCAGCGTGAAAGTGAAATAGTTGGACTTGTTGAGAATGATCAACAATTTCATGGCCATGACTATTGTATTAATGTGTCCAATATACTTTTTATTTAAAAAAATAAATTATGGAGAAAATGAAACGACAGAACCAACCGACCAACCAGAAGTGAAGATGTAACAGCGACGTGAACGTCCCACAGCTGTTAAGCGCATCGAATGTGGGCCATGCTTCCATTGCCGGGTCGCAGAGCCCGCTGCGGCCAATATAAGGGTATGGGGTGAGACGACACCGGGGTCAGGGGTTAGGGGGAGGGGCGGTCCCTCGCCGGGAGGGAGGCAAACCAGAGCTGCCTGCCACCTGTAAAATAATATTGTCTGCTATTCACTTTGCAAACATAGGGAGTAATTGCTTTATAAGGTTTGTGCAAAGCTTCAAAAACTTCAAAATATTTGTTCGCTTCAACTTCGTTTGGAGAATAAAATTCTGAAATCAACATCTCGAAAGCTTTAGCAAAAAAAATATTTAAAGTTAAAACGCAAATGTGTGTTTATTTGATGTGCTCTGATAAAAAACAAACTAAAATAATTAAATTATATTTTGTGATTGCTTAAGCTATAATTTTAAGACAAAATATAATAATTATGTTTGATATATAGTTTCTATCCAATACTAAACTTTTTTTTAAATATTAAATTTAAAACTTTGATTCGGCCTAAAGAATATTTCGACTTTGAATTGAAATCTTGAGTGGACTTCACAGACCTCTTAATAGATCACATGCTAAACTATAATTCATAATTTTGTAATTTTAATATTAATTAGGGGTATGAAGTATTAAAAAAAAACAATTATTTGTTTAGAAATCAAAATATTTTAGCAAGTGAAAATCTGGAGAGATAGTCTGTGAGGATAAGTGTTGGTCAATTTATGAATATTGTAAAACAAACATCCTGGGAAGAAAAAATAGATACATGAAAAATGTAAGCAGACACATTAAAAAAAAACTCTGATTTTGCTAACTTCTATTTTTGTTATTGTTATTAGCAGCGCGTCTTACTACCCGTTCAGGTTATACGCACTTACGCTAATGTGTAATGGTAGGGTGATTGCGAGATGAAAATGGAGGACCTACAGTTTAAGGTGAAATCCGAACCACGGCGGAGACCTGGCATTCCCCACATTCACAAGATGTCTTGTCAGAGGTGAAGGAAGGGTTTGATAAACTTCTATTTTAAATTTAATAATATTCCATTTAGAGTTTTTCTTAACATTCCTTAACTTAAGGCCAACAGAGAAAGGTCAAAGGAGAGTATTATATATCATCTTATGAGAGATTGTTATTAGTAATATTGTTAAGTCTATCCGACACCTTAGCTCAGGGCCCCAGGTTCGATTCCCGGCATGGCAGAAAAATTTATGTTCCAATGAGATAAGGTGATGGTGATGAGGGTGTGAACCAGTGGGAACAGTTAAACCTAACAAAAACCTAATTAACAAAACCCCGATGACCAATGGGGTGATTCCCCTTTCAGGAAAAATATCCACGCTACTAGCCAAGAATCGAATCCAAGACCCCAGGCTAACAGCCACTGATCACTACACCACGGGGCCGGTTACTTTGTCCATTATTTTCACACAAAGGCTAAGCCAAATTCCTTAAATTACATTAACTTATTTTAAAAAATTAATTAATATCTAGCACCGCGTCTTACTACCCATTCAGGTTATACGCTAATGGATTAGGATTTGGGAAGGTCGGATTAGAGGAAGTGAACCTGCATTTGCGTGGGAGAAAGAGAGAGTGGAAAACCATTTAGGAAAAACCGCCCCCAGTTCACCCGACTGAGATTCAAACCTCGATCTCCCCATCCTCAGCAGTTGAGCTCAACACAACTAGCGCGTTAACCAACTACGCCACCGAGGCGGGTCATTTTAAAAAAGTATAAAGAATATAAATGTTACATTAAATAAAAAGTGTGCGAGCGAACGTGTACCTTATTTCCCACCAAGAAGCACTGAGGGCTCACGAGTGGGCGTTGCTGTTGGTGTGTGAGTTGTTGTTGGTCTGGTTGGTGTTGCTTTGCGGCGATGTTGCCGCCACTACAGGCTTCTTATCCTCACTGGCCGGAGTCAGGGGAGTGTCTTTCCTCGGAGGCATACGCTCGTTGATTGCGTCCAAGCCTTTGGCCTCGGCAAACGACGTTATCTTGTGGTTTGGTGAGAACCCTTGAAGGGCTGTTGACAATAATCATTCAGGGCTCAGTTAGTATAAAGTTTTGTTAAGCCACAAGAGAAGATGGCGAACGTTTGCTATTATGATTACTTTAGAATAAGATTCTCTCTTCACTTTATTAGATAAAATGGCCAATGTACCAATTTAAATGCTATGCGGCAATATTCATGATGAAAGTTTCCAATGCTTTCAAAATAATTTCAAACTTTGTATAAATAGCTCTTTAAGGCAAATCGATGTTCTGTTTTTAATTGCAAAAGGCACAGGGTGTTTTTTTTTTCCTTTTATTTGCTAGGGAAATTTTTATGAGTTTTCCGTTTTTCATAGAAAAAAAAAATCCCCGTGTTTCTTTGTTTTCAAGGTGCATGGTAACCCTGACCACGATATAAACAAATATTATTTTGTAGCTAAAATACTTTCATACTTTGCGGTGAGAAATATGAGGGTTTGGGGGAGAGGGAAATACACCAACAAGACATATTTAACAATTTTGGACTGGAAGATACAGTAAATTTGACGTACCATTCTTAAGAGATGTCTTTCCTCCAGAGAGCGCCCCTAGTGGCAGAGACCCAGTAGGTGTGAGCCCCTTCAGCTGAAGAACACTCTCACTCTCTTCCCTGTAAGAGAGCAGTAACGACGTTGAGAGAGAGAAAGAGAGAGAGAGAGAGAGAGAGAGAGACTTTCAGACTGTGTGTCACATTAACACAGAACATGCACAGACAATGTTTGCAGAAAATAATGAAACAAGAATGATTCAAGTCTCTTTTAAATACATACATACCCAAACACGCCTTTCCCTTAAGTGGTAGGCAAGAAATTGTGTTTATAGCTCAAACAACAACAACTCCGTCACAAACTTTCTCCACACTTCCTTGTCCTTGCATACTTGCTTCACGTCGACAACATCAATACACCGAGTCACACATGCTCTTTTATTCTTAAAACTCTTAATGTTTCTCTTTTTCCCACATTTGTGTAAAACATTTAACCACATCTTAAGTGGCCTATCCCTTCCTTTTGATCCACACACTCTACCTTCATATATTTGCTTCATCACTCGATCCACACTCATCCTCTCAACATCTCCAAACCAACGTAAGACTCTTCTTTCACATTGACCTGTTGTATTCCCTTTCAAACCACACTTCTTCAACACTCATTCGTCACTGACTCTGTCCACCAGTTTTTCCACATCCTTTCTTAGATATCTAATTCTAACTTCATTCCCCTTGCTCTTGTGTTTCTCCCGACAAACTCACACTTCACAGCCATAAAATAATGTTTGCTTTAACACACGTTTATGTACCGCCATCTTTGCCTCTTTTGATACTACTTAATTCTTTGCAATAGTCCACATACATCAAACTACTCTCCAAGATGCATTCACCCGTCTGTTTATTTAACCATCTATCCTAAGTTGACAATCATTTTTGGAACCATTTAACTAAAAATGATCATTATTACAATTTAGCAGATACACAGTTTGTTACAAATATTACCAAATGTGCTCCAATAACACTAGTTAAATTGTTTTAATATCTCGTATATTAAAAAAAAACAAAAAAACAAAAACACAGCAATCAAACATGACCACAACTTCATTTTAATAAGATCTGCACTATGGCAAATTAATAAAAATAAACCCAAGATGTTATTATTATTATTATTATTATTATTATTAGCACTGCGTCTTACTACCCGTTCGGGTTATACACACTTACGCTAATGTGTAATGGTAGGGTGATTGTGAGATGAAATGGAGGACCTACAGTTTAACGTTGAAACCGAACCACGGTGGAGGCCTGGCATTCCTCACATTCACAAGATGTCTTGTCAGAGGTGAAGGAAGGGTTTAGTAATCAGATAAATCTGTGCCGGGACCGAGGATTGAACCCCGGCCGCCAGCACAGAAGTCTGACACCTTACCCCTAGACCGCCAGGTCACCCTCCCAAAGATGTTAAATTAATGTATCAATTATATCTTTCCAAATGTTATTGAAATAATTAAAAGCAACATTGTGTGTGTGTGTGTGTACCATTATTGGATTTTAATTGTTTCATACTCTGGCGTGAAACAGTTTATTTAGAACTCACGGTGTAAATACCTATCTAGTTTGAAACAAGTGGCGGCAGAATCCCGACCGATAATGTAGTTTCTAAAAGCATCTATTGTTTAAATAAATTCCAGGTAAGGACCACTCTAAATAACTTCTAGAGGAAAACCAATTTCAAAAATTACTGCGTTTTGACTATGCAGACTTCATCCCAGAGGGCAATCACTTAAAGATTAATGTGCTTCTAGCAAGAGCTGCACTTTAAAACATGGATTCTGATTCAAGGGAAAGTACACACAGGTATGCAAATCCGGGAAATCAAGCTGCTATAATCCTACTTACTTGGCTCAGAGTATATTTATCTTACAAGAATTGTTAAGTAGTTCTTTTGTGATATGTTTTTATTTTATAATAAAGGAAAGTGATAAAACTAAAGAAAAAGGAAAAATAAACTATTAAGAGTAAATTTGATGAAGAAAGCCCACCTAGGGAAAGAGGAAAAATGTGGGAAGAGTCCAATGCACAAAGGTGACATCTTCTTCCTTTCCTTTCTTCTGTCTTTTATAGTAGAAGTAGTCACACACACATTTTAACACAAATATCATAATATTTCAGCATTGTTGCCTTTATCAAACACAAAGAAGAAGAAAGTACATAGTACACAAACAATGGATAGTAATAAGTTTTTTTAGAGGTAATCCACCAGCATTTGCATGGAAGCAGAGTGGGAAACCATTTAGGAAAAACCATCCTCAATAGACCCAACTAGGATTCAAACCATGATATCCTGCCATCAGCAGGCCATTGAGCTTGTTGACTGAGACTATATTGTATTGTATTGTATTGTATTGTATTGTATTAAGTGTTTGGTGATGGATGACTTATTGTTTACTCTTCTCTCCAATTGTTTGGAAGTTGTTTACAATATTTATTTTCATTCATTGTAAAACTATTATTGCTATTTTAATTACAAAGACAATGTTTTGTTTTATTTTATTTTAAATATAAAAGTCTTATTTTTATTTTAAAACAGTTTTTATTGAATTAAAGTTTGACTCGACTCATCCATCGCTTAACGAGAAACTTGGCTCAGAATCAAAGCATATTAAATTTCTCAGACTCTTAAATAGAACCGTTATTAAAATTGTATTAGCGAGAAACATAAATGTAAAGCCTATACAATAAATATTTATATAGATTCCTTTAAGGCCTCACCTTAAAACTGAGAAAACTCTGGCCATCTTGCCAATTGCTCGGATTTTGTTTCGTATGACCTCCTTCCTCAGGTTGGCGGCTGCACCTGATGGGGGGGAAAAATAATTTCAGTCTTAAAAATACCCGGGCAACAGGTGATTTCAGCAACGTTGACATTACTGATTTCAAAACAATCAAAATATAATTTAGTAGTAACGAAGAAGAAAAAATATTAAACACTTGCAAAATAAATGTATCAATATGATATAAGTAGATTGTCCGACACGTTAGCTCAGTCGGTAGCGCGTCTGTCTACTGAGCTGATGGCCCTGGGTTCAATTCCCATCATGGCCGAAAATGTATTGTTGATAACAATAAGGGTTTACCCCTTCACAATGATAGATTAATAAGTCTGGGGACAGGATGTTGTGTCTGTACTAGCCTTAAGTTAGATTATAAGGTATACGAAGCTATAACAGGCCTGCATATCAAGCCATAGTGGAAAATAAATGGCTCGAATAAAAAAAGAGACCAAGGCCATTGGCTGTAAACAGTAATAGATCTAAAGTAAAAGTTTTAAGTATATTCATATTTTTAACATGAAAATAAGACCAGAATGAAAATAAATAAATAAAGGGAACAGACACAATAGGATATTTACACTGCCACCACTGGACAAAGCGGCAATGGATGCCTTTTTAAGAAAATTGGGTGTTACGTTCTATTGTCCCTTCTCTTGGTTTAGTTTATTGAAAATCTTCAAGAGGGACTGTAAAGTGTGCAACACAATTTCTATAAAGATAAAACATTATTATTATTATTATTATTATTAGCACCGCGTCTTACTACCCGTTCGGGTTATACGCACTTACGCTAATGTGTGGTGGTAGGGTNATTGTGAGATGAAATGGAGGACCTACAGTTTAACGTGGGATCCGAACCACGTTGGAGGCCTGGCATTCCCCACATTCACAAGATGTCTTGTCAGAGGTGAAGGAAGGGTTTGGTAATCAGATAAATCTGTGCCGGGACCGAGGATCGAACCCCGGCAGCCAGCACATAAGTCTGACACATTACCCTTAGACCGCCAGGTCACCAAGATAAAACAAAAAAACAATAGGAAAAAAAAAGTTTTATAAGGAATAACAACAAATATACGGGAACATAGATAAATGAATCCAGCACTAAGTCATTTAGATGTGACATTTTTTAGAGCATTTTATGCCCAAATTAACACAAAGGGTGTATAAGAGGTTAAAAAAAAGAATGAAAACAACTTAAATATTTGCTAAACTAGGGTTGGTCCATACACATTTTAAATACTTTTACATTACTTTATCCAAGAGGAACAAGACAATATGAGCAAGTAAAGATGACTACACCCATTATCATTGCTGAGGGAACTGCATGTCTTATGGAGAATTTTTTTTATCTTTGATCTCTCTCAGTCAACTGTTACTAAATCTCCTCGCTCTCAATTATGTCTGAAGGTGGTGTACTGGGGTAATAAGGAGCTACTGGCAACCTCGACTAACCAGTGCTGCCAACCTTGTCTTATATATGAGGGGAGATTGACCACATGAAAACAAGAGAATGACAACGCTGTGTATCAATAGTAACCATGCAGTTCCCTCAGCGATGATATTCAGTGTGATACAAAGAAGTGAGATGACAATATTACAGCTATAACACAAGATGCATTACAATAAAGGGACATCCGGCCTAATATGATATAACAACTCAACACTTCAAGCTTGATTCAATTAAAAAAATAAAGCATATCAATGATGTGTTAGAATAATATGGATAACTTGACTAAAAGAGACATCAAACCTGACATAATCCATCTGTTTGAGTTGCGCTGTCAGTTCATGTAAATACACAGTGAAAACCTTATTCTAAATTGGAAGATAATGGCTTAAGATAAATGAGAAATTTCTGAATTAATACTATATATATGGTGGAGATGATACATTCTTTTACAGCTTGCATCAGTTATCTGTGAATTAGTTTTAACACATACAATAAAAAATGTATAAAAAAGAGTAAAAAACTAACCAAAATAAAAGTGAGAATCTTTAAACATATATGTATATTATACCACTATAAAGCCACATGGCTGACTCACTCACTGACATTAATGTTTACCCAATTACAGATGAGCTAGAAACTGGAAATTTGGCCAACTTATAGGTTATAGCCTGTAAATGACGGGGGAATTCAAAAATTTTTAAAATTTTAATTTTTTACCTCCGAAAAAAAATTCAAAATGGTGAAGCAACGTTGAAGTCGGTGTAAACCTTTCTTTGGAGGTATCTTGTTGCTAAATGGTAAGACCTATCAAAAACCGGCTCTGGAATTAAATTAGTTCAAATCCACTTGGAAAAAAATAACTCCCCGGGAGTTTAGGGGCGGAGCCCCCAACGAGCAAAGTGAGTATATATATATACACACATAGCACCATGTCTTACTATCCGCTCGGGTTATATCCCTATGCACTAATTACACTAATGGTTTTAAGGATGAGAAATGTTATATTAATAGCAAGTATACCCAGCATTTGTGTGAAAGGAGTGTGGAAAACTATTTTGGAAAAAACATCCTCAGTTAACCCGACCAAGATTTGAACCTTGATCTTCCTGTCATCGGCAGTCTAGTCCATTGTGAGAGTAACGCCTTAGACGATGCAGCCACTGAACTAGGTCTTTTTTAAGATTAAAGAGTGTAATATTAGCAGAACCTTCACGCCACCAATGATATCCACCGTATATACCAACGCTAAAATAAGTTAGTAAAACTCTCGATAGGGCAAATTAATTTGGTAAAGACTTCCCGTTCGGGTTATACGCACTTACGCTAATGTGTAATGGTAGGGTGATAGTGAGATGAAATGAAGGACCTACAGTTTAACGTGGGATCCGAACCATGGTGGAGGCCTGGCATTCCCCACATTCACAAGATGTCTTGTCAGAGGTGAAGGAAGGGTTTGGTAATCAGATAAATCTGTGCCGGGACCGAGGATTTAACCCCGGACGCCAGCATAGAAGCCTGACACCTTACCCCCTAGACCGCCAGGTCTACCAATGTCAGTATTAATAATAATATTTATCAAACAGATAATCACACTTCAACCTTCCATTAAGAGTAGTTTTCAGACACAGAAGAAAAGGACAACTGAATCAAATAGTATTGATTTTGTCAAAACAAGTATTACAGTAGTAATTCAGTATTAATACAAAGCATTTTTTTAAAACTTTTTTTTCCACCAGTTTAAACTTTATTTAATTAAAAGTTCAGGCCTATGTTAAAAAAATGATTAATGAAGTTTAGAAGAAAATTGTAATTTAAATATATTAGTGTTTAACTGTTATAATAATTATAATAATCAATAGGAATTGGTAATTAAAAATGTTAACCAATGCCAAATTCACATGAATATGATAAGGGGATGATTCAATACTCTTAACGTTATTCACTTGGCTTTGATCTTAAATTCACACAAGTAAAACAAGCCATGCATTTTTATTTTAAACATTTCAGTGTCGAGCGATGATATTATATAGGGCCCTTTCCTGGGACAGTTGCCTACATAATATCAGATTAACTACAGCTGCAATCAAGGTCACACTAAAACTGATAATAGGCTAAGAGAAGGTCATACTATAACACTACATCTGCTATGAGTGGTAACAATACAGAGGTTAGTGGAAGGTCATACTATAACACTACATCTGCTATGAGTGGTAACAATACAGAGGTTAGTGGATGGTCATACTATAACACTACATCCGCTATGAGTGGTAACAATACAGAGGTTAGTGGATGGTCATACTATAACACTACATCTGCTATGAGTGGTAACAATACAGAGGTTAGTGGATGGTCATACTATAACACTAGATCTGCTATGAGTGGTAACAATACAGAGGTCAGTGGATGGTCATACTATAACACTACATCTGCTATGAGTGGTAACAATACAGAGTTTAGTGGACGGTCATACTATAACACTACATCCGCTATGAGTGGTAACAATACAGAGGTCAGTGGATGGTCATACTATAACACTACATCCGCTATGAGTGGTAACAATTACAGAGGTTAGTGGATGGTCATACTATAACACTACATCTGCTATGAGTGGTAACAATACAGAGGTTAGTGGATGGTCATACTATAGCACTACATCTGCTATGAGTGGTAACAATACAGAGGTTAGTGGATGGTCATACTATAACACTACATCTGAAACAAGTGTAACAATATAAATGTACAAAGGTCAATAGTCACTACTACAGCTACAACAAGGTTTCACTACAATTGAACAAAGCTCATACTATTCCTAAACAGAGGTCAGTGGAAGGTCACATTAATACCATACAGAACAGAGGTCGATGGGAGAACATACTAGACACTCAACGGCTAACAGAGGGTCAGTAGGGGAAGGGCTAGGTGTGGGCTACACCACCAAGTCATCTAGGATTCGTAGATCAACTCCACTTACCATGAGCCAAACGCAGAATTCAACAGTCATAGCGGCCACACATGAAGATGGCGGTCGATTTGGTCGATACACATATGATGAAAAGGGAAATAAAAAAAAGTGCATACAGATAAAAATTCTGAACAAAAAATATAAGCATCAATGATACATTTGTCGGCACAAAAATAATTAATTAGCAATATTGTTCCTTCAAAATAAGATAAGTGGAACAAACAACGAAATAAATTGTTAGTGTTTAACCAATAAGATGTGTACAGCCTAATATTTAGGTGTTCATGGGTAACTGTTCCCATTTTTAAAAGACCTGGCAAAAATTAAATATTAAAAAAACAATTTTATATATACTAAGAAAATAAACTAATGTCAAATAAGATTGAGAAAATTCTGAAAATCTATCAAGATTAATATATATATTAATCAGTTATAAATATTTTATATATTTTGACAATAATTAATTAACCTTGTTCAGCAGGACTAGGAACTAACAACATTTTCAGAAATGGTAGAAATGGGCACCTTTTCTATCAATTATAATATAAATATTCTATTTCATATTTTTATTATTTAGATAATATATATCTGTAATATATAAGTCCATATACACTTACCAAGTAATTATTTTCAAATGAATCAATTAACAATCAATATAAATATTTTTATAAAATTGAAAATTTTAAAAACACAATTTTTTTATAAGCAATTTAAATGCAATATAGATCTGAGAGCAAATTAAAATTTATACAATTACTACGAAGTGGAGAGAGAAAAAAAACCTTTAAAAACTTTAAACAAACTAGGGAGTTTATTTGCTAAACAAATACATCCAAGCTCTAATTTTTTCTAAAAATCAATAATCCAAACTCCCAATCAATTAAACCATTGCTTAAACTTTCTGTTAGAATACATAAATACATGCTAAATACATAGCATTTACTTCCATAATTAGAGTATTATAAATTAACTGTTGAGTGAGCAATGTCTTCAAATTTAAAAACAACAGAAAAACCAACAAAAGGTAAGGATTTTTTTTTAGAAAATGTTCCAAACAAGAAATAGTAGTATTTATTCGTTTATTAACATTTGTATCTTATTGAATAATAATGTTTTGAATATTTACTGATTAAAATGTGTATCTTAATAAAATTTAATACATTACACTACTATGAGGGATACGGGTTAATCAGTACCAAGCTGATTTATCTAAACGTCATACTTAAAGTTTTATTTCTATAACTAACAATTTAAAGTTGCAAATAGTTAAAACTAGGTTTTTTTTCTAAGACTAATGTTTGACATTAATAAGAAGCCAGCGTTAAACAATCAGTTGAGCAACTCAAAATTGTTTTAATATATATTTAATATGACAAATTCCATTTCGATATGTAATATTAGGGAGTACTACATAAAACATGTAATATAACAAAACTAGAGCTCTTTAAAAACAATGATAAAAGTTGCAAGCTACCTAGGATAGTTCAAATGTATATTTTTAAAAGCACTAGTATTTTTTACTATAAATATATTTAAAAAAAACTATTGTAAAATAAATAAAGGAATCCAGTGATCTTGTATATTAATACATGCCAGTCCAGACAAATGATTTTTCAGTAACTTAGACTTGGTTTATGTTCTAGCATAATGTATTACTAATAAATAGAGTTTATTTCACAGCACACAATTCAGACCAAAAATAAACTATAGCGTATATAAGACTTAGGAGAACACACATATTGAACAAAGTTTATTTTGAAAAATAGACCATTTAGCCTAGGCCTACAATGAGAGTTTTCAAAACTAGCAAACAGTAAAAGTCTGATAAACCCTGCATGCTTGAGACTTCGTTCGGCAATGCCAGATTACCAAATATTCTACGATTCACAACACTACTAGTAAAACTGTAGTAATGATATGAGAATGGAGGTAGCGAGGTCTACTGTTCAGATAACTACTAGCAACTACTGTAGTAACAATAAGAATATGGAGGGAAAAAACAAGGTCTACTATTCACAGAGCTACTATTTATTACATAATTGTGTAGCTGAAAATTAACCTGCAGCAGTGCAAGTTTTTTTTTATATAATATATATCAAAATATTGTTTAAAAAAAAAAGAATATTTCCATGAAATTTCTAGCTTTGTCCCAAGTCGCAGATTATCATTAATTCACTTGATCTTGATTCAGAGCAGAAAACCCATTTTAAACAGAACTCTTTTTAATGCTAAGATTATTAAATCTCTAAAAGAGTTCATTTGTTTTTGTAAAAGATTAATAGGATTAAGAGTGGGCTTGATGCAACTTTTTACTGACCAGATTATTTCCTCATAACCCAAGAGGTGACTAAATCCAATCAACTTTGTGTGTTGCGCGCTAGGTACTATTCATTATTAGTAATACATTATTTTATACAAGAATTTAAGCTCTGTTTTAAAACAAGTGTGGTTATTAATGCACGGGGCAGTAATTTTAGTAATTTCCAAATCACTAGTACTTTGCATGCTTTTGCCCCACAAAGATAAAAAAAAAGCATTCCACAGGGTGTTTTAAACAGTATTTCAGAGGTGATCTGCGCCTCTGTGGTTTTGACTATGGTCAAAAGGCCCTACAGGTCAATTAACTCAAAACGCAAGATAATGAGTTGCCAACTTTCCCATTTGTGTTGCAAAGCCAAGTTTTCAAAATTGTTAAGGATAACAATAACTTTGTTATGGTAAGTTATTCAAACTCACATGCTAGGGAATTAAAATATATATAAAAAAAATTCATCAATAAAAAGTACTATTATAAAATAACATATTCACACACATATATATATATATATATATATATAATTATACTAGTAATAAGTTTCACAGACACAAAACACACACCGAAAAAGCAAACCATTCATAGTTAAAAGAAACCTCCAAATGAGGAATAAAAAGCAAAAAAAGGAATAAAACTCAAACATAAAAACAGCCAAAATGCAGGGATTTAAAAACTAAAAGAAAGACGGAGACGAGATAAACTGACAATATGTCATCAGTCGATGTAGTGGCATTGGAGACTGAATTCAGTGCTGGGACAGTTCCAAAAATAATATAATAAAAAGTAATATAAATGTATGTTTGATATAAAAATCATTATTAGGTCTACTAAAATTATTATAGTAATATTCTCAAAGAGAAACAAAATAGATTATTTAAAAAAAATATTTTTGTTTTATACAAGATTTTATCTGTTATGTGTTGAAATGGTGTTTTTATTGGTGAATTAAATATATTGATTACATTTATTTTTTAATCAAATAATGGCATTTTTTACTAGTGAAAGGAGCTTTTTTTAAATTAAATTATAAAAGTGATTGGCTTATAACATATTCTGATATTTATTGGCCCTAGTTTAAAAACTTTAAAACGAATATAACCACACATATTTCACTTTGTAGGTATGAATGGGAAAATATATATAGTAAATTATTGTTAGAAAATTAAGTGTCTTAAGTTGATTTCTGTCAGAATTGATACTGAGTTTCGTTACTCTCCACATTTATAAAAGAGCTCTATTTAATTTACAATATTTAATTATTTTTTACTGTGGAGTTTGAAATAAAAAACTTTTTACGGTCGTTAAATAATGACGTCCAAACTATAAATGGCACACAATATGAAAAAGTTAAGGGAAGGGCCCAAAAGCTGCCATTGACAGATTTATCTGCAAGTATACTCAATATCTGTTGGACATAATTGCTTTCTCCTTAATATGAAAATAGACAAATAGTAATTTTAAGGAATATTAAAGTTGGGCCACGGAGACAAAATATTAAACGATTATTCAAGACTGTTTCGTTGTATTTTAATCAGCAAGTAGTAAACGGACAAAAAGAAAATCAGAGCCGTGTCAGTAAAAATTTGTTTATCTAAGATGGAGTCTGCAAGCTAAAAGTAATCTTGAGCAAGATTCTCTGGATAATACTGGGCATTGAATCAATTCTCAAGTTAAGAGATAGAGTTGAATGAAGATGTAATTTTAAAACTTAATAATGAAAAATAAAATATGTATTATACTTATTTAAAAAAAAAATGGAAAAAAAACTCAGCTACGCAAATAAAATAAATAAATTGAAATGCCAATTGCATTAACTTTTTTTTAAATAGTTTGAATATTAGCAATAGTAAAACATAGTATTAATTTTTAAATACACTTGTGATCGTAAGAATTAATTATGATTTAATTTAAAAGCCCTTAAATACAGTTTGAAATACTAAATAAAAAATCCCATCAAATTCCTCCCGACATGAAGTGCAGCTATTCAATTGGTCCTGACCGCCTCCAAGAGATAGGAGTTAAAGCATTAATCATTTATAAGGTGTACATTACACTAAGGTGTTTAGCTCAGTTGATAGCCTCTATGTCTAATTGAGCTAAGGGTCCTGGGCTCGATTCCCGACATTGCCAAAAAAATGTATCATTGGTGAAATGTAGGTTTAACCTTTCACATTGATGAATTAACGAGCCGGGGATTGGATGTTGTGCTTGTCCTAGTCTTAAGTTGGATTATAATGCATTTGAAGCTACGGCAGGCCTAGCAATCCGGTAGTGGAAAAAGTTATGGATCCAGGCCACAGGCTGTAAATTGCACTAAAGTGTACTTGATATTGTCTTGTGCTAAACTATTTATATTTTAACAGCACTACAGGGAGATTTTTTTATAGCTTTCTATCTTTCTTGTCTTAGCCTCCACCCCCAACCCTTCACCAACCAATTTGATCAGATCTCTGACCTTAAGTTCTAATGGCCATCAGCACAATACCCTCACCTCTCTTCACCCCATGATCCTAAGTTTCACAAACCACCTCCAAACAACTAGAGAGAAGAATAGACAATGAGTCATTCCTCACTTCCGCCAATATAAGACAAAGAAATAACCCTCACAAGGGTTTTTTAAATTAGCGAATCTACTCTATTATACATGTTGGGATGTGTCTATTGAAAGTTCATCTCAAATCTTAAAATTACTCACAAATCCCTAATCCTAGATGATAAAACGTAAAGATTACAGAACGTTTATTAGATTTAAGGAAAGTTTATTTGACTGCACTGATAGGCGGACATTGGTTCTATATTAGTGTAGAAACTTTTGCATACAATTATAGATTTAAAAAAAAAATCTAAGCAGATTAAATTCTGCTCTACTTCCAAGAGGCAAAGCAAATCCTCATGCGGTTACTTTAGATCTTAAATATTTATTACAAAATTTACTATGGAAAATCAAAATCACTCAAAATTAGAGTTTTTAATGTCTTTAAAAATAAATAATAGTAAAAATATTTGTTTGCAAAAAATAATCAAAACAAAAAAAAAATCAAAATAAGTAATAAAATAAGCACACAACTAAGTATATTATTCAAATGGTACTTAGTGGTTCTAGAAATAATTAATGCTTTTTTATTTATTTATTTGATTAAAAACAAAACAAAAATAAAATAAACCCAAAACTTGCACAAGAAACTTACCCTTTTTTTGAATAAAAAGTTTCCCTGTGCAGCCCCGAATTGAGTGTCCAAATGCATAGAGAAGGTACAGAGGTGTGTCAGAAAGGTGCAAATTGTTTAAGAAAATTGAAGGGGTGGTGGGGGTGTTCCTCAAAATATTACAAAAGGGGTGAAGGAGGGTTGATGAAGAAAAAAGTACCACCAACGCATTCAATAATGTTACAAACACAAGAGAAAGAGAGACAGAAAATGAACAAGCTAATTGGGGAATTGCAAACGTATTTTGAGTTTTTTTGGGTGTGTTTCAGTAATTATCATTTACACATTAATCCCTAAAGTTAAAACTAACACGGAAAAATAATTATTCCAACAAGTTGCAAAACAAAAGATCCTACGAGGACACTACAGGTACACTAGGGGAGCTTGCATTTTTTTTGGTATAAAAAATAAAATCAACATTGCAAGCTTTCAAAAACTAGGTAAACAAATTAAAATGCTAAGCAAATATTTTATTTTTTTAACAAAGTTGATAGCTTTAGGTTATGTTTTAAAATGCAAATAATATTATTCAATTCCACCCTAGGTCTGATGGGGCTTATTAAACAAGTGTTTTTAAATAAAAAAATATTGTTAGGCTCGTTAACCAAAATAGGGAATCTTAGTGACAGAAAGAAAAAGTCTTTTGCACTTGACTTCTTGGAGTTTCTAATGCGGAGATCTTCATTTTAATTCTCGATATCTCCATTAAACTATTTTACTCACTAGCACACACACACACACACTTACTAATAAACAATTTATCATTCAAACTGTTATAATTTAAACCAAGTCTTAGTAAAATGATACTATGTGGAAATAATTTAAAATACAAGACTAAGATATTTATTTAGACTAACACTAATCAAGGTGGGGAAGTAGGGAAAGTGAAAAAAGATTAATATTTTTAAAGCTTTGTTTTATCAAAATAAATCAAATATTGCTTCAGTACAGAGTTTAATTTTATTCACGAGGTGATAACAACAATTGTTGAATATCTGTCGAGGGTGTTTTGGAATTCAATGACAACTTTTTCTCTTCATCTAAAAAGTTTCTCATCTAATGACACCACGCTCATGACAGATATTCAACGAATGTTGATATCACCATATGGAGAAAACTATACTCTTTTGTTTCTACTGAAGCAATATTTGATTTATTTTGGTCAAAAAAAAATGTTTTGCTATAAACACTTCAAAAACACTGGCTTTTTCTTGCGTTCCCTACATCCCCATTTCATTGGTCAATCCCAATTTGTATTTACCTATTATTATTTGGGTATAATAAAATGAATTAATGCAAAAATATTATTAAAATTAGAGTATTAGAGATTTGAACAATTTAAGTTGTTTGAAAATAAAATAGATAAGCGCAGCTCCAATATTTATATAACTATATTCACCTTTTCCTATTTAATACATGCGTGTATTTTAAAAACTAATATTTATCATTAATTTCACATTTATTTGAATAAGAACTAGATTTAAAAGCTAAGTGGAGGGTTTTTTATGTCAATTTATTTTGTATTTGAGGGGATTAATTAGTAATTATGGAGAATAGTTAGACTCCACAGCCACCTTGTAATTTTCATAATTTTAAGTTTTGAGTAGCTTAAACACTACACTTTTTAACCACGTAAATCATTTTTTACTTCTACATAAAATAATAAACCATTATTTAAATGAGATAAAATATTTTACTCATTCTAAGATAGTAGCTCAAATTTGAAAATAAATCTTAAATGACTATATGGAAAATCATGCTGCCCAAATGTGCTTATCTAAAATAAATAATTTACAAGAATTATAAATAAGTTCAATACAAATGAAACACAAGAATTACTTCAAATAATTTTTAACACCAAAATTCAGAACAAAATAAAACCCAATTAATATTACTTTTAGATCATAGCTTATGCACCCTAATAAACTAATAAAATCAGACATTTAAAACAATAGGTAAACTTGAAAATCAATTTTCTTAGTAAAATTAAATAAATTACTAGTGCGTGTTTACGAGCTACTACAAAAACCACACATCTAAGAAAACATTTGTGACAAAATCATGATAGGAATAGTAATAATAATAATAAGATTGATTCTTACCATCTAAATTATTCCACGATAAAAAACAAAAACAAAGAGAAACATTACAAAGCTAAGCAAATGGCAAATATCGTTTTATAATATTTTCTCAGATCTTATAGATAAACTGATATTCGCTTACTTGAATTTTGTTTGTTTAAAGTATAATTTGTTGCACTAACATTGCAAACAAAAGAAAAATTCAAATTTAAACAAATTTCAAGTAATAGTGTCAAGTTAACATATTTTTCTTAATATTAGCTAATTATTTCCTATTATGTATGAATTAGTGCAAATGGAAATATTTTAAGAAAATATATTAAACATTTGTAGCCAAACAAGTGCCAGAAAGAGAACTACTCAACTTTAACACTATTATATTTTAAAATATAAAAAGTGAGAAAAATAAGAAATAAAACCTTTAAATTATGAACACTAGCACGATTAGAAAACCTACCTTTGAGAGTGGTGGGGGGAGAAAAAAACACACGACGTTTGAGAAAATCTCTTGGTTGACATCGACTTCATATCTTCTAACATGTGTGTGAATGTATAATATATAATTTTTGTATTGGTATGATCTAATAGTTATCACTATCTGTGCTGTAAACTGTTACATTGTTTAACAGATTTGGTAGAGGCCTTAAAGAGAACAGGTTAGCCAAGGTTTTGACTAGTAGTGTCAAAATGAGAGTAGTCCAGTTTATATATTATGACATAATGATTCGTATTTCAATTGGTAAACCAATGTATTTTATTTGTAAGAAGGTACAGGAGAGGTGGATAGAAACATTAGTAAACAATGTTGTCTACTGCAGAGAGATATCGCTGCAAGATTTTAAACATTATTTCTGTCCCCTTGTTGTGGGAGGTTGTGGCTGGTGAAGGGATTAAAAAAAATAAAGTTGTAGAACATGAATTATCGCAAGCGTAAAATTATTTGTTGGTTCAAGTTTTTTTTTTTTAACTTTGGTAGTTTTGGTTGAACAAGGATATAACTGAGGTTTTGGGTGCCACTAGAAAGTGATTCCCGGAAAGAAAATGTCGATATATTGGTTCTGAGAAAAAAACCGTAAGAATTGATTTATTAATGGAATAATAGAATATTTTCATTCTTCTAGAGAATCCTGCACCCGTAGTGAAAGAGAGGCCTGCCGTTTTCGGTTGGTGGGAAGTATCCTCTCTATAAATTTTACAATTGGTGTTCAAAAAGGATTTTGAAATTGAAAATCAACACCTGGACACGAGAATCGAACCCGGGACCTTTGACTTAGTACGCCAATGGTCTTTAACCACTGAGCTATCCAAGATTTGTCCTATCCTCAGGGTCATTCTTCACTCATATTTTAAGGCCGAGTCTGTGATGGAAGTGCGGAAATCGCCAGCATGTAAAAGTGAACAATAGTATCTCTCGAGCTATCAGATAATGTAGCCACCTTTGACTTGTGAGAGCTGTTCTGTTTCCAAGTAAACAATACGTACGTTGTAGTTAAAAGTGAAATTTCAATGAATATCAATACTAAGGTTGCAAATCGTGTTAATTACAGCACTGTCTATATGGATGAGACCACTATTCACCCAATCTAAATCTTAGTAAGTATGTATGTATGTATGTACTAAACTAGTAATTACTGTGGCAGTTAAGACTCTAATGACTTCTTGTGTCAATGGGTCTAAAACCCCAACAGTAATAATAATAATAATAATAATAATAATATATTATTATTATTATTATCATCACCGCGTCTTACTACCCGTTCGGGTTATACGCACTTACGCTAATGTGTAATGGTAAGGTGATAGTGAGATGAAATGGAGGACCTACATTTTAACGTGGGATCCAAACNGAGGCCTGGCATTCCCCACATTCACAAAATGTCTTGTCAGAGGTGAAGGAAGGGTTTGGTAATCAGATAAATCTTTGCCGGGACCGAGGATTGAACCCCGGCCGCCAGCAATAATAATAATAATAATAATAATAATAATACTGTGGTGGTAGTTATTGAGGTTGAAACGGGATGATAATTTTGTTGTCCTCTAAGAAGATATCTAATGAAAGGCCATTCTTCGAAAATTATAACTAACGTAGCAGATAAATAGATGAGATTTGATTGTGAGTGTTTTCAAGTTTCTCCGTGAAGAACCTAACATAAGTGTGTGCGTGGCTGTACTTTTTTATTTGCAAACAATGTGAAATTGTAGGATCATTCTATCCAGGTAGCTCAGGAAAATTATCGCGGGGTCTGAGCTTTAGAAATGGCTTCATTGCCGTCATACTATGCACTCTTTGTTTATCCTGAAAGATGGCAAGGTTATCTTGTTTCATTTCTACTATGGTGTAGCTTATATAATAGGGCCATAATGTAATCATTCAAGGTATGTAACACCTAGTTTTTTTTACCACCCTGTCTTACTATCTGCTCATGGTTTTAGGGGTTAGGAAGATTATATTTAAAGGAAGTGTACCCTTATTTTCGTGGAGTAAGAGTGGAAAACCACCTTCAGTACATCTGATCAAGACCCTGTCAATGGCAGTCTAGTCCGACGAGGCCACAGAAGCGGGCTATCACTAGTTTACAAGGTAAACAAGGTGTGTGTGAGGGATGTTCGGAGACAAAGCCACAACCTCCTATAGTTAATTACCAGGGAACAGTAGTTCGGAAGGTTTTCAACGTGCTAAGTTGTATCCAAGACGCGAACAACGGATTCCATTTCAATGAAGGATGTAGATGTGAATCAATACAGCTGAATATTCATTAACTGGCGAGCTACTAACCAAGGAATTGAAATCTTAAGTTGAGAGGAAACACACGTTAGAGCCAGTCTTTTCTTCTTGTGATTTTTTTAACCAATGTTTTTATACACAATAAATTAAATATTTCTTTAGTAGAAGCCTGTCGTGACCTATACCTGAGTAGCGTGGTATGCCATTTATAGGTCCTCAGGTAGACCTTCTCTTGGTGGTAACCTTCCCTAACTGAGGCTATGGGTGCTGATGATGAGTTAGCTCATTGTAACCAACCCTCTCACTACCAGCCAACTGGCCAGGACCTGTGCCAAGCTTGTCGACCAGTTTGTCAACCCTCACACTCCCAGCCAACTGGCCAGGACCTGTGTCAAGCTTGTCGACCAGTTTGTCAACCCTCACACTCCCAGCCAACTGGCCAGGACCTGTGTCAAGCTTGTCGACCAGTTTGTCAGCCCTCTTAGTCCCATCCACCCAGCTGGCCAGACCTTGTTGTTGATGATGATGAGCTATCTCAACAGTTCTTGTATATTTATAATGAGAAGCCTGGACTGTTATGATAGTATTTTCTCTTTCATTAAATAACACTATGCTCATGACAAATATTCAAGATTAGCTTGTGTAAAAAATTAAGCTTACTACTTAAGAAATATTTTACATATTTTATTCATAAAACATTTCTCTCAAAAAATTGAAAAAAGTACTGGCCTTAGCTTACGTTTGCATCCATATCAACGTAATTTCATAGGTATTTTATTTTTATTTTTCCCAGGGAACTTCCATTAATTCATTAGTTTAGTTTTCAGTATTTTTCTCAATTTTTGCATTTAAAAAAACTTTAGGGTTCTTTTTAATGTTGAGGTGTCTCTGAGATTGTAAGGAAAGAGCATAAGATCAGGGTCCATACAACATTTTAAGTTTAGAAATCGCTCAACTTTTAAAGATTTTCCAGACAAAAAAATATGTATTTTCTTAATATTTTATACATCAGACTTAAAATAAAATGTACTTTAAATTTTTCTTTTATCAAATTCTGGACACAATAATTATTCATGACCAATATCTTAGTTCTCTTTACATCACACTAATAAGAGATATACATACTATTTTTTTTCAGTGGGTTAAGCTATTTTACTGATTAGTTTAAAAATAATTGCAAAAATATCTGAGCATTCAGTGATTTTTTCAGGTTTTTTGGATGGGTATCAATCCTGTAAGTACACGTAGATAGATAAATCCAATACAGCTCACATAATGAAAAGAAGAACACTATTGTCTATTCACACGACTGTCACAAACAAAAGAGGTTATGGTTCGTTGCTCCTTTAAAACAACTGCCTGCAAACCAATACATCGCTCTGGCTAGGTTTGGCTACCAGAAAGGAATAGGGTGAAAACTTAAATTTATATTCTAAAATAAGAAAACAAAATTCCATGCAAGAGAAGAAAGGAAAATTAAATGTCGCAAGTGATATAGATCTTTAAGGAAAATTTAATTTCACATTTGAGGCATAATTTTTGTGAATAGGTTCCCATATGAAAGATTATACAGGTTTTTTTTCTTACAAATATAGGAAAAGAGTAAAAATAAAACTGGGCAAAATCAAAATATGATGGAAAGTAAGTAAATATGATGGAAGTAATTAAGGCAAGAATGAGATGGGAGCAGATAGCAGAAACTGTGCAAGTGAGAGGAGAAGAACGGGATAAATTAACTAAGGAAGAGTGGTGGGAAGAAAGAGGAAGATGGAGGCATTTTACTAAACTGACTCGGCCACAGGCTGAAAACAGTTGATGATGATGATGATTTTTGATAGTAAAACAAAACCTTTTTCGAGGGATAGAGTGATACGACAGTTTCCTTTAAGGAACAAACATAACCTTTTTGTTAAGTGGTAACAGTGTAAATTAAATATTGTGTTCCTCAATAAAATTTTACAAGACATATTACATTTGTCTTTCTAGATGTTTTTATCAGTCTTTCTGGTATCTTATGTAGTCTACTTATTATATAAACAATCTTAACATTAAATGAATGTTTCTTTGAAAAATAGAATAAAAAACTAAGTTGATTGTATATGCTCAACTAAAATTTGATCAACGCAACATGCTAGAGGCAAAACAAAAGTTAAATGCTTGTAAAATTCTTAAATCCACTGGCAAAATGTAGTTAATCAAAAACAATTACAATTAAATGATGTGCAAATACTTTTTTAAGCTTTATATTTAATAAAAATAATTACACAAGTAGGAGTATAATACAGGGGCGTATCCAGACTTTTCATGGGGGAGGGGTCAAATACAAGGGGGGGTGGAGGACTCAACGCTTTCATGAGTCTGGGACAGGTGTGGAGGTTCCCCCTCGATAAATTCTAATGGAAAAATGCTTCGAAATTTAAGAGTAATTTATAAATTCATCAGAAAATTTGAGGAAAAAAAAAAATTAAAAATATAAATAAATTATTGACAGTGATTGACACGCGAAGCAACTGGTCATTGAGATATTATATGACCAAAAATTTCTTAAAGGGGGCCGCGCGCCCACCTCTGGATGCACCCTTGACATTATACTTAACATTTAGATAGGGCTTAAATTTTGTTTGGCCTGAAGTTAATTATCTTTTTCACATGTTTGTAATAAACTCGTGAGATTGAAACAAGACTTGACGGCACATATTCACACTAGTGTTACAGTACATGTAGTACGAGTGTGATAGGGGGATATAAACAATGAAAAGATACACACCTTCCTCTAAGCCCTCATCTCCATCCGACATGAGCTCATCATCTGAGCAGATATTCAACACATTCACCAGCATCTCCGTCACTAGGAGCAACAAACAACTGTATAAACTACTTGGTCCTGTTGTGACAGAGAGGGTTCATTTTCAAGACTATACAAACCCATTTGAAAATTAAACTTAGTATTTTTTGTATTTATCAAATACAAATTTGTGGTCACAAGCTTTAAGAAACATCCAAATAAAAGGGTATGATAGTCATGTATATACTATATAAGTTTTTTCTTAGCACTGCGGTGTATTTGTGTCGAGGGAGAGTGGAAAACCATTTAGGAAAAACCACCCTCACTACACCCGACCGGGATCAAATCCTGATCTCCTCCTCATCGACAGTCTAGTCTATTTCGAGAGTGACGCCTTATACCATTCAGCCACCAAAACGGGTTATATTTAAGTTAATAACTCCAAATTAATTCCAAGTAAATATACCTTCCCTTAGAGAAGTGTCAATTACCCGAACAATTCTGTTAAAGTTGATATGTTCGCATAAGATCAGGGTTCATTATCAGACTCTTTAACTTTTGATCGGCTGTTTTACAAAAAGATTTAGATTACTACCCTGAGTGAAATAGAGGTGCCACTACTAAACCTGTGTAGACCTTAAACTAAACCATAAATAACATATTTCAGTATAAGTTCTCGCAGGAAACCCCTCTCTTTAAGTCTTCACTCACCTTTCTCACCGACGAAGGGCAGAGACCATGTGAAAACGTCCATGAAATTGGGCAGCCAGTATGGGTGCGGGCTGCAGTTGAACTGGCGAATGTTCATCACGTTGTTTTCATACTTCAACACCGCGGCCTGGAACACACCCTCAAATCGGTAGTTTGCAAAACTTCACCCCAACCGAGGTGTCCCGGGGATAGCATGGACAGTATGTTTCCTTTAGCAATAGTATACGACTTCTAGGTGAGTTATGTTTGAATCTTGTTGGGGGGGGGTTAAAAATTGTGTTCTAGAAAACAGGCTAACAGTGGTTTAGTGAGAACATATAGGTATCAATAAAAATGGATTCCTAACTACAGAGCTGTGCGTCAGTAGCATTCAAAGAATGGCAGCAGCTCAGGCGGTCCACAGTCCTGTGGGAGTGTGAATCCAATAACAGTCTTACAAGGTAAATATAACGGGAACGACCAGTTCCGAGACGGTTTGCAGCACGCCCCAGCTGGTGCACAGTCCTATGAGTGTATGATCGGTCTTAATTCAGGCATATTCAAATTCAGTCGAGCATTTTGAATGATCGCGTTTACGAAGGAGTTGAGTAATTGCATTCCATTGTTGGTGAAAAAGCTTATCTAGCTTTCTGCTTAATACATTCCAATTATTGGCCACTCTTGTTATACAAACAAAAATTGCTGCGTTGAACTAAATTGGAATTTATTAATTATTTTATTACGTACCGCATCTTACTACCCCTTTGGGCTATACACTATTTATTAATTATTTTACCATGGCTCAGTAGGAAAAATAAAGTAGTTAAAGTATATCTTGTTTTTCTAATTATTATTTTGAACTTGGTATCATCAAGCAAATATATAAAACGTGTTTTTTCTCAAAAATTTTATTTTGGTAGATCATCAAATGTATTGAGTGTGGATTTTCCCCAAACGGTTTCCCACTCTCTCCCCATGAAAATGCAGGTAAACTTCCTCTAAATTCAACCCTTATAATACCTCACACGTTAGCGTTATTATTTCATCGGGATTCAACCCGAAGGAGCGATAAGACAAAGTGACGAAAAAAGGCATTCCCATGCTGGAGAAAGGTTGTAAAAGAGGTTGTAAAAGAATTGCGGGAGGCGGATATCACAGCATATCCAGTTGATTTCTAACCTCGGCCTCATTGATCCGTCATGGGAGTTAATTATTTCAAACCTTTTAACATTAATTGACAACTGACCCGGAACCTCTGGGTCACCGAGCCTAAGGGTCCTAGGTGTAATTTTTCAACATATTTTTATGTATGGCAACCATAAGTACCAAATATTAATGCTAATGCCTTGTTCACAAACCATGCATGGATCCTTTAGTTGGTTTCACATAAATAATAAGCTATTAATAATTGGTGCAGGTACCTTGTTATTGTAGACATCCAGGTAATTGGGCGCTGAGAAGATTGTAATGAGTGAGGGAAAGCCTGTCGTTTGGCTTTTCCTATACATTCGGTACCTACAACAATATTTTGTACCGTGAGTTAGACAGCGTTTAAGTGAATGTTAACAACATGAGATAGTAGAGGAAGCAAGACTGAGATGGTATGGAAATGAAACATGTAGAAAAAAGATCGCAAGGGAGGTCCGAGAAAGAGATAGGAGAAGCATATAACAAAGTATGCAAGTGAGAGGAGAAGAATGGAAGCAATTAAAGGAGGAAGAGTGGTGCAAGAATAGAGGACGATAGAGGCATTTTACTAAATTTACCCGGCCACAGGTTGGAAACGACGATGCTGATGAAGATGAGTATTAAGGGATATATATATATAGTTTTAAACGTGGGTAATTTGAAGCGAGGCCAACTCACCCGGCATCCTGTGCTTCATGTGCTCTGATTATTGACAACAGGTTGTTGTTCTGGAGGAAATCACAGCATGCCGCATAACTGCAACAATTCACATCACAGTCACTCATAACACATCTTGGAGAAATATAAGTATATATTGGTGTTGTAACTATTCAATTATAGTTCATAATTTTTTTTCTTAATTCGTAAATAACTAGACTAGTGTCCACACTAACCCGCCGATGACAGGGAGATCGAGTGTGTTGAGGGGGATATTTGCAAAACGGATAGTCAACTTAAACAAGATTCAACCAATGAGCAAAACCAAGATCATACAACAACTGTTCATTCAAATCCTTTTAGACACGTACATATTTAGAGGATAAGACCTAGTGAAGCTATCAAATGGATGGAGTAGAGCTGAGAAAAGTACAAAAGGAGAGTTGTTCTACAGGTGTGTGAGAGACCTGCTATGGAGAGTTGTTGTACAGGTGTGTGAGAGACCTGCTATGGAGAGTTGTTC
>CABFVX010004153.1:51049-70812 GCA_902151425.1 Timema shepardi | reverse complement strand
ATCTAATTCGAGATTTTAATGGATGCTAACGTTTTATGACCCCAACCCCAACCTTAAAAAAAAGTTGTTTTTGCTATGCTTTAGTTCTACTATGAATACGTCCTCTTTTGTCAACAAAGCGGCAGCACCGTACTACAGGTATAATATAAGATCTAGACATTTTTATACCTCAAACCCGCCTCGATGGCGTAGTTGGCTAACGCGCTAGTCGTGTTGAGATCGACTGCCAAGGACGGGGAGATCGAGGTTCGAATCTCGGTCGGGTGAACTGGGGGTGGTTTTTCCCCTAAATGGTTTTCCACTCTCCCTCCACGCAAATGCGGGTTCACTTCCTCTAATTCAACCTTCCCAAATCCTAATCCATTAGCGTAATTAGTACTTAAGCTTATAGCCCGAACGGGTAGTATGACGCGGTGCTAAATAGTATTATATTATATTATACCTCAAGTTTTGACTATTTATAGTCTAGGCTCGTAGGTCAACCGATTTCACAATAAACGTATTACAAGCAGATCATGTCGAATGGAGGATTGGTTGGCCTTCAAATATAGACTATAAATGGGGCCCTAAGACAACGTCGACTTCCTTCAACCCTCTCTTCCTTAAAAAAAATTAATGTCACATCGCTTTCCATAGTTGAGCGTTTTATGTCATGGGTGGGAAACCAATCCAGTTTTTTCTCATAGTTGTGACTGACTAGTTCCTTAAAATAGTTAAATTGTATGTAAAAGATCGATCTCTATGGTCATTCAGTAAAATGCTCACCTCAGAAGCCGATGTTTGTGGGTTCAAACCTAGCCGATGTCAATGGATTTTTTCTTGATCGATGAAAATCCATAGAACAACTTCCTTGGGAGGGGAAGTAAAACCACCGGTCCTATGTCGATTGTAGCGTGTGAAAAAACTCTGGAAGATATGTGAAAATATCTTTCCGGACCAAAATTGGTAGAACCATTCGCTCTCGTTCATAGAAATTCATTGTGGAAGGCAAAGGGGAGTACATACAAATATTATATTTAGAAGGTCATCGGTTTGCATCCTAGTCAAGTATTAAAACTTTTCATGTAGGATGCGTTAGTACGTCTACCATCGATTAGAGACTTTGGGTCGAATCCCCCATGGAGTCAGATTTTTGTTAATATATTTTTACACCGCAGCTTAATACTCTTTCGGGTTGAATATATATCGAACAAGGTGAGGATAAGGGAAGAAAATTTTATAGGAAATGTACCCACCATTGAGTAGCGAGTGTGTGGGAAAAACCATTTAAGAAAATACACCATTAGTACATCCACAACGGGATTCAAACCCCGACCTTCTCTTTCTCGGAAAACCGGACTAAGTGAGAATTATATTTGGAACACGAACTTACCGGGACCACAACCACGAAACAAAAAGCATAATAACAGTAGTTATATTGATTTTGTTTGTTCTTTCAATAAATTCATTTTGTTTTAAATATCGTATGGCCCATTTGACCGGGAGGGACTTTGATATCCAGGTTTAGTCGCCTGAGCAGACAATCAGCCCTTCTGGTGGGAGAGAACGTTACCCAGGGTACACCAGAGAAGGTTGTCTACATGTCGTACCCGTAATGAGATAATGTGAGATGATAATTATTACGAAGTTGTGGAGCCGGGGTGAGTCTTAACCTAACTTGAGCCTAATTAACCAAACCCTGGTGACCATTGGGATTATTACTCTAAAGGGGAAAATACCAAGGTACCAGACGGGAATCGAACCCGGGACCCCAGGACTCGCAGGAAGGTGCACCGACCACTACACCACGGGACCAGTTAATAAGTTACTAAAGAGCCAGTTACACAGTGTAATAATTACGCTAATGGTTTTAAGAACTAGGAGGTGACCTGGCGGTCTAGGGGTAAGGTGTCAGACTTCTATGCTGGCGGCCGGGGTTCGTTCCTCGGTCCCGGCACAGATTTATCTGATTACAAAACCCTTCCTTCACCTCTGATAAGACATCTTGTGAATGTGGGGAATGCCAGGCCTCCACCGNAAGGTGTCAGACTTCTATGCTGGCGGCCGGGGTTCGTTCCTCGGTCCCGGCACAGATTTATCTGATTACAAAACCCTTCCTTCACCTCTGATAAGACATCTTGTGAATGTGGGGAATGCCAGGCCTCCACCGTGGTTCGGATCCCACGTTAAACTGTAGGTCCTTCATTTCATCTCACAATCACCCTACCATTACACATTAGCGTAAGTGCGTATAACCCGAACGGGCAGTAAGACGCGGTGCTAATAATAATAAGAACTAGGAAGATTATATTTATAGGAAGTGTGCATGAATTTGTGTGAGAGGAGAGTGGAAAACCATTCTTGGGGAGAACCACCCTCGGTAAACCCAACCGAGATTCTAACCTGTATCTCCCCGTCATCGGCAGTCTAGTCTACTGCGAGAGAGTAGCGAGTTAGATCCGACAGCCACCGAAGCGGGTGATTAATAATATAATCTTACCAAAGAAAGAAATACCACTATAGGTTAACATTAGTGACGTTAAACGTACAGTAGCTACATAACTTCTTTGGTGCTGACTGACAGCTCACAGCTGAGAGCTGGTGGCTTTGAAAAGTTACCAGACCAAATTATGTATCCCTTCGCCGAACCATATGATCTGCAAAAACATGTGTTTAGCAGCTGTCAGAAGTCAGCTGTGAGCGGTCAGTCAGCACCAAAGAAGTCATGGGGCTACTGTATGTTTGCGATACAAATCTTCTGCTAGGTGAATGTTGGCGTGAAATGCTCGTCCCCCTCGTCAACGGAAAGGGTGGTGGTGTAAGGGTGTTTATCACGTCCCTCCCTGGAGGGTGTGAATGAAGCCGGTAGTGATGTCAGAGAGCAAGAGAGGTGAGGAAGAGTAGACACGAGGAAGAGAGGAGGATCCAAACACTATAATTATTACCCCTTACATGAAGACTACCGCACGCAACGCTTCCTCGGACTCTCTCATCTTATGTATGTAGCAGGGTTGCCAAACTACCCCCGGCTAACAGAGAAGTGAGGGAAGGTTGGTAGCCCAGTAACTTGAAGGTACAACTTATGGACAAAAATAACAAATAATGTGACATTAATTTATCATTTTTGGGTTGTCTTTATCTGAGGTATTTAAAGTAAACTTTCTGAACTGACTGATAATAACAACAAACCAGAAATTTTATGAGCGAGAGTTAAATGGTCAATCAATTTTTCCAATTTTTCTGGGATAGCTATTTTCACATTTCTTCCAGGGTTCATTTACATGTTGCCACAATTGACATGAGACCAACGGCTTTACTTCCCTTCCGAAGGAAGTTGTGCTACGGATTTTTATCGCTTAAGAAAAATCCTTCCACCCCGGCTGGGTTTGAACCCATGGACATCGGTTTCTATGGTGACCACTTTACCCTAAGACCACCTAGGTCGACTTACACACTTTTTAGTTTTTGTGGGTTAATTGGCCACCATATATCTCACCCCTATTCCTTTAATAACGGTAGGGAGGTGAGCTAAGGCGCCAGTCTCGTCTTGTTTGGTTTTCCACTGATGACGAGGTCTGGGTTATATAGTCCCAGACAGGTTTACTGAGGTGCTACCCCATAAATGGTTTACCATTCTCCTTCCACGCAAATGTGGGTATAATTTATTTATATCCCATGTTTCTCAGCCCCTTCCTAATTAATGTAGAGTTTCGGATGGAATGAACGGGTAGTAAGACGTGCCTAAGAAACCCAACTATTATAATGTTGTCTTCTAACTATCAAGATCTTCATCTACTGCGGTATTTTTTTTTATCGCAATGTCAATTATGAAGCTTCAAAACTTCTAAAACAATCTTTAATATTATCTTAGGATGAATAATTTGTTGTGATTTTGCTAAGGACGCTGCCTACTTGTGACGTCACGGCAATTCAAGATGGGAATTTCAATATTAATGTGTTTACGTTTTATTCAACGAGTTTTAAAGATATAAAATTGAAACAACAAAAATATGAATCCTTAAATAATTCAAAGGAACTTAAAGCAATTTTTTTTGTAAACATTTTTTTAAAATCGTCAACAACTCGCTATTTGATTTATTTATGAAAATGGCAAGTAGAAATCTTCCTGCCAGGATGTAGATTAAAAAAGTCCGTGGAAGTATGTTATGTTTATCTAGAATAGGAAACAAGGAAAAGTCACCATGAAACGAAAACCAATTCTATCCAGATGCAAATAGAAGAGTGAGTGTGTAAGCTCGTCAGTGAAAGAGGGGTAGTGTTATCAGCGTCTAATTGTGATAGCGCTTAACGCGGCCGCTTCGGTCAGTGAGAAAGTATCAATCGTTGTCAGGCTACACGGCTTAAAACACAATTTGTATCTCTCGTTTTCTGGAACTATTTCTCTATTCTGTCTAAGTTTATACTCCCTTTTACACTTTACCTACAACCATCCTTTGTCATATCAATAAGAAATAGGGTAAACAAAACGCCGAAACTTTTTATCGCAAGGTGTAAAGGAAAGCTCGTTGATAGTTCTCAAATATCTTAGAATTTTATTATTTGAGACTATCATAAAATGACTGTATTTGTTAGAGGAAGTCTAAATCTTGAGCCCTTTTCCATCAAGTCTTTTTTCATAGCTCCACAAATATGCTCAAAAAGTCGTTTAAAATTAATCAATGTCACATTTCCATACAAATGTTTACTAATAAAACTGAACCTATTGGGGTGTTAAGGAAAAATAACCCTATTGGAAACTTTAGACTCTATTTTGGCGCCAACCATATTATGAAAAACGCATCATAGAATTAAATATTGCGTTAGAGCTGAACGTGTGCTTGGCAATTGCTCCCTTACCGAGGCGGCCCCCTTAAGTGCGTCAACTTATTATGTAACTCGCTTCGAAAAATATCTTCGAATTGATCGAGCAGGTGACGTCGTTACAAGGTCACCGCTGAGGTTGGAACAAGGTATAGGTACTGTGTATTATTCCGGACCACACAACTCTCGTGATATCCGAGAGTCGGAACAAGGTGTAGGTACTGTGTATTATTCCGGACCACACAGAACTCTCGTGATATCCGAGAGTTGGAAAAGGTTGATAGGAAGAGAGGGTAGGGGGACAGACCGGAGTGTATAATTACCTCCTCTCTGTCCGACCCTAACACAAAGTCTGCACGCGAGCCGATGGTCAGAGGGAGCTGCTGGTGGACTATAGGCCTACACCCAAGTCCAGAATGCACGGTTTCCTTCCTACCTTTTAACCGGGCCCATTACACCCCTTCTTCCGGGTAACAACGACACATGGGAGCATCTGAACCTCGGTTTGGTTTCGATTAGTTGTTCTGGCACCACTCTAGGTCGACAACGGCTTTGAGAGGGGTTCGGAACCTGCGACCTTTTGAGGTGCTATGTGCGGCCTTTATGCATATTTGCTCAGTTATGTATCTTAATCGTTAAAAAAATTGTTTATTTTAATTACCTAACTAAAACCCGCTTCGTTGACAGAATGATCTAAGGCGACACTCTCGCAAAAGACTGGGCTGCCAATGAAGGTGAAACCAAGGTTCAAATCTCGGTCGGGTGTACAGTTTTTTTTTCAAAATAGTTTTTCACTCTACCCCCACGTAAATGCTTGTACATTTCCTATAAATATATCCTTCCAATCCCTGGAACCATTAACGTAACTATTATTATTATTATTAGCACCGCGTCTTACTACCCGTTCGGGTTACACGCACTTACGCTAATGTGTAATGGTAGGGTGATTGTGAGATGAAATGAAGGATCTACAGTTTAACGTGGAATCCGAACCACGGTGGAGGCCTGGCATTCCCATATAACCCGAACGGGTAGTAAGACGCGGTGTTAAAAATAGTATAAAAAAGAGTTAAATTTTACAAGATTTTTAGAACTAAAATACTATATTCAAAGTAAGAATATATTTCACATCTCATCTACTTAGTTGTGCAAAAAAATTATACTTGCAGTAATTCGGTATAAATTTATTTATGATTGGCTCAGGTGGGCACAAATAGGTTCTATATAAATAGCTATGGTTGCCACCCGGAAGCGCAAATCATCTTCTCTATTCATCCTTTTTCTAAATATAGTCTTTGTAGGAGTGTACAATAAACAATTTTGCTCACAAAGATATTATGTTGTTGAGAAACGCATCAAAAATGTCAAGGCTTGATTCCTTATTTCAGTTTGTATTTTTTGTAATTTCCTCCCCTTGAAATTTTGTTTTTAGAGTAATAATCTGTTGAAATTTCCATAAGTTGTTCTTTCACTTCGTTAGCACTGGCAGATGCATGTGTTGTATCTAATATCATGCAAAAGCGCTATCTATAAAGTATAAAACAAACGGAAAACATCTCATGTTCTAGCTGCGCCTTTGGCAAATTTTCTCACTAAGCCTGAGATAAAAATGGCGGAACTTAAGGTGTGGCAGAAGGTAGCGCAAGTGTTTTTACAGAATTTACATTTTTTGGCTAAAATAAATCAATTATTTCTCCAGTAGCAGCATAGAGCTTATTTTTCTGCATATGCTAATATAAACAGATCTTGAATATCTGTCAAGGGTGAACTGGAATTTTGTCAAAACTTGTTCTCTTTATTTAAATAGTTTTGACAAAATTCCAGGACACCCTTGACAGATGTTCAAGATCTGTTGATATTAGCATGTGCAGAAAAATAAGCTCTATGCTTCTACTGGAGAAATATTTGATTTATTTTGGCCAAAAAATGTAAGGCTATAAAAACGGTAAAATTACTCGCGCTCCCTTTGGACGCACCTTAAGGGCTCCATGAAGCACAGTTTAAAAAATGCTGCCTTAGACCATTCAACCCTTTAAGCGAGTATTTTTTTACACATTTATTTAATAAGCCAAAATTGAAAACATAATTAATATACTAATAGATTGGAATCTGTCCTCATTGAACCAAAAAATTTAATTTGGTCCGCGGGCAAAACACGGGGTTGGGAGCACACACAGACTACAAAATATGGGGTGTGGGTACACATAGATTACAAAACATGGGGTGGGCAACACATAGATTACAAAACATGGGGTGGGGGCACACATAGACTACAAAACATGGGGTGGGGGCACACACAGACTACCAAACATGGGGTGGGGGCACACACAGACTACCAAACATGGGGTGGGGGCACACATAGACTACAAAACATGGGGTGGGCAACACATAGATTACAAAACATGAGGTTGGGGGCACACACAGACTACCAAACATGAGGTGGGGGCACAGATAGACTACAAAGCATGGGGTGGGGGCACACATAGACTACAAAACATGGGGTGGGGGCACACATAGACTACCAAACATGGGGTGGGGGCACACATAGATTACAAAATCTTTCGCTCGTTTATTGGTTCATAAAAGTACATTATTTTATATTAAGGTAAGTAAGTACCTCTTAATAATTTGGGCAAAATTTCCTGTATGATATGAAGTGTGCGGCCTTAAGAAGAATTCAATGCCAAACGATGCCCCACCCTTGGGCTAGGAATTTTGAATAGTGGGATTCCCGATATATTCGTTCTTCCCCGCTCTCACCCCCTCTTCTTAGTAACCATCTGGAATATAAGTATTCCAATCACGATAGTGGATTAGGAACGAGAAAGGTTCAGTTTTAGAGGAAACGTATACTCATTCCCGTCGAGGAAACATGGGAAAAATAGCACACCCGGCCGAGATTAGACATCCAGACCTCCCCGTCGAGGAAACATGGGACAACTAACACACCCGGCCGAGATTAGACATCCAGACCTCCCCGTCGAGGAAACATGGGACAACTAACACACCTGGCCGGGATTAGACATCCAGACCTCCCCGTCGAGGAAACATGGGACAACTAACACACCCGGCCGGGATTAGACATCCAGACCTCCCCGTCGAGGAAACATGGGACAACTAGCACACCCGGCCGGCATTAGACATCCAGACCTCCCCGTCGAGGAAACATGGGACAACTAACACACCCGGCTGGGATTAGACATCCAGACCTCCCCGTCGAGGAAACATGGGACAACTAACACACCCGGCCGGGATTAGACATCCAGACCTCCCCGTCGAGGAAACATGGGACAACTAACACACCCGGCCGGGATTAGACATCCAGACCTCCCCGTCGAGGAAACATGGGACAACTAACACACCCGGCCGGGATTAGACATCCAGACCTCCCCGTCGAGGAAACATGGGACAACTAACACACCCGGCCGGGATTAGACATCCAGACCTCCCCGTCGAGGAAACATGGGACAACTAACACACCCGGCTGGGATTAGACATCCAGACCTCCCCGTCGATGAAACATGGGAGAACTAGCACACCCGACAGGGATTAGACATCCAGAACTCCCCGTCGAGGAAACATGGGACAACTAACACACCCGGCCGGGATTAGACATCCAGACCTCCCCGTCGAGGAAACATGGGAGAACTAGCACACCCGGCCGGGATTAGACATCCAGAACGCCTCGTCGAGGAAACCTGGAACAACTAACACACCCGGCCGGGATTAGACATCCAGAACTCCTCGTCGAGGAAACATGGGACAACTAACACACCCGGCCGGGATTAGACATCCAGACCTTCCCGTCATCGTAAGACCAGGCTAGATGATCCCGACATTTGAACCGCACGCCCACTGATGCGTGTGAGCCCCTCGTACCGTTTCACTCTCCCTGTACGTCTTCGGGTGGGAGTCGGACAAAGGAGGAAGAGTAAAATGGAGGCGGAGGAAAGGCAAGCACGTTTCACTGTCTCGGTACAAAACACATCTTTATTGTATACTCAAAACAAGCTAAACCAATTATAAGGCGTGAATCAGGTTGGTGTTAGAATCCCGGCCGGGTGTACCAAGGTGATAAATATTTCCAACTATCCCTTCAGACAAACGCGGGTGTACTTCCTCTGACCCGTTCCTGCCTCACCAGTATAAAAGTGTGAACAAACCGGAAAGGTTAATAAGAGGCTATGCACGTAAAAATTAGTTATTATTCATGGTTCAAATTTAATTTGAATTTCAAACTCTTGTGTTAGACTTTGATCTCCTTTATAAAATTAAAACTTGACGTCCTAATAATACGTGCTAATATCCCCTTTCAAGTGCGTACTGGAGCACTCAGAAGAGGTAAGAGGAGTAGGGGGAAGTGGTACTTCGGCTAATCGGCGCTTCCCTTTTGGATAAGACCCTTGACCTCTCACCTTGTAGCACTAATTAATTATCAATCATCATAGTAGCCCCTCGAACGACCGCGGCAATTCAGTCGAGTCGGGATCTGAACTGAAGTCCATTGGAGAGGCAATCGATGACCTACCCACGATGTATTTTATCAAATCAGACAGTATTATCACCAAGTACTGCAGATAATTCCGTCAAAGCATGCATTGTAATCACTTATATGTCTCTTTGAGAGCCCAACTCAGCTCCCGGCTCGCGCGAGGTGTGGGAGTTAGAGGGGAAAAGAAAATACCAAGACAAGCCACAAATGTGTGCAGTGCATTCGTATTTGAATGATTACTCTAAATTCTCCGCGGTGACGATGGGGGACAAAGCGACAAAGTTACTTGTTAATAACTACAGTATGTCCCTATTGTGTCAGAATTAAGATTTGAACACAGTATTGATCTGAGAAGACATTCTAAAACGGTCAAAAACGGCATTTTCAACGCAGTTTCTATCCAAATATCTTTTAATATTTCAACACATTTCAGTATTAGGAACGTCTAATGACTCTCTATTTCCATTAAATTTTAATCCGAAACTATCCACGTGCAATAGTGTTTGTGTAAATCTACGATTTCCAGCCGACTATATCACAGAGTTGATTGGCAAGTGATTATCGCTCTTAAATTTGTAAATTGCTAAGAGCTATCAATTAAAGCCACGGCCCACCTCATCATAGCATCGCGGACCACAGGTCGGAAATCTATGGCTTACAGAACCACTTTTACAGTCGATGCGTAGGTTTGTGATCTTTAATAAGTGGCTTGGCCACGGAGGAAGCTACTTATACCAATACAAACACACGAGACGTTATTTAGATAACGTTATCTGATAGCGTCCGGTACGTTATTGTAACTTTATTCTGCGTCCGTATTGTTCCCGGTAGCTTCGCCTCGCGAGTCACGTATGAACGCCGCCTATTAGCCTTTGCATGCGTGCGCTGCGCCCTTGGTCTTATCTGGTTCTGGGAAGGGGGGGAATAAAATAAAAGAAACAAAATAAAAAGGGTCTTGCATGTGTGTAGCTATTTATTTTCTCTACGGAAAATAAAAGGTTAAAATGTAGGGATAATATATTTTTTAAATTTATATTTTGGGCGTATTCCCCATTCGTAAATATATTTCATAGTAAAAAAAAGGATGTAAAAGATTCAAAGCGCGTAATATAGTTACTATACCGCCTGCTTAGCGACACAGTACATACTACCCATATCCTTGTTGATCTCAATACACGCTGTTTCTACCTTGAGATAGTTATATCCAGTCCATTTAATTACACCCTGTTAATACTCCTTCGGGTTATACGCTTATGTACTAATTACTCTATGAGTTTTAGGAGTAAGGAGGGTTATATTTAAGGTAGGTGTGCCCGAATTTGCGTGGAAAATCATGTTAGAAAAAACCCCTTCAGCACACCCGACCGAGATTCGAACCTGGGTCTCCCCGTCTAGTCTACTGTGTGAGTAGCGAGTTAGACCACTCTGACACGGAAGTGGGAAGGCTAGAACACGTGGTAACGTTCTCACAACGTGAAATTTCTCGCCTGCACCGCTCTTCAAGTTAAATGTGTACCTTGAGTTAATGTCACCGTGATGGTTTCCATTTGAAAATACGTAGAGAGCCTTCTACGTTGCGTTACGTGAACGTTACTTGAACGCTAAATTGATCGTGATCCAGCATCACATTCGCGTATTCACTACAGCGCTTTGTGATTGAATGTTTCGTTAACGACGTGTTTATTGTTTAACAAGTAAAAAATACTTCGATATTATAATTAAAAACCTCTAAGAATAAATCCCCTTAAACTGTGTTTTAACTATCTGAAACCTGCTTCGGGGGCCGCGTGGTTTAACGCACCACCCTCGCATTACACTAGACCGCCGATGACGGGGAGATCAAGGTTCGAATCTAGGTCAGGGGTGTTTTTTCAGAATGGTTTTCCACTCTTCCTCGACGCAAATGTTAGCACACTTCTTCTAAATATGACCTTCCCTAATCCCTAAAACCATTAGCGTAATTAGTACATGAGCGCATAGCCCGAACGGGTAGTAAGACGCGGTGCTGAAACTTAACGAAAAATATTTATTGTAAATTTACAGGAATATTTGCTTCTCTAGCGATACCATTTATGTTCTTTTAGAAAGGACGTCATCAACAGTGTAGTTCTTTCTCTCTCTCTCTCTCTCCCCCTTACAATTGTGTAAAACTTTATGTAACTCAAACCGTATGGTAAGAAAAATACTTTTAAAAAAGGGTTGTTATCGAATTAGGTTGGAAATAAAATATGAAAAGGTTTTATAGTCGGTTCTTTGAAGTGGGGTGGAAAAGAACGCAATATAAATTCAGTATTTTTATAGTTTTTACCTTAAAAAACTTTATTTTGTGCAAAATATATAAAACATTGCTCCATAAGATACGTAAAGTTTAATTTTCTACAAACATTAATCTCATCTGTTCTTGAATATTTGACATGAGAAGAGCGGAATTTAAACATAATAACGGGCCGCCAAATAAAATACCATTTTTTCGGTAGACGTGATTTATTATATTTAAAAAAAAAGAAAATTATATAGACACATAGAAAGTTTAACAATATAACAAATAAGTACATAATTCTCCAATAAAACAGAACATAATGAGATAGATGCAATTTTTTTTTCATTTCTTTAATTTGGGTTGTAAATTTAGCAGATGAGATTCTTAAAACTGTTAGTAATAAATAGATCGGTAATGATTTATCGAAAAAGTTTTTATTGAGATTATTATAGGTTTGTTAGGAATGCCAGGTCTCCACCGTGGTTCGGATTCCACGTTAAACTGTAGGTCCTTCATTTCATCTCACAATCACCCTACCATTAAACATTAGCGTAAGTGCGTATAACCCGAACGGGTAGTAAGACGCGGTGCTAATAATAATAATTATTATTATAATTATTATAATTATTTTTGTTTTCATTTCTTTCATCCTTTTTTAATTTAGGGTGTAAATTTAGCAGATGAGATTCTTAAAACTTCTTGTAAATGTTTATCGGTGATGAATGATCACAATTTTTTTATTGAGTTTATTAACAGGTTTGTCCACACACACACACACACACCCATATATATATATATATATATACAGGTTTGTTCACACACACGTTTTTGTGAACAAACCTATAATAATAATAATAATATTAATTAATAATTATTATTATAGGTTTGTTCACAAAAACGTGTGTGTGAACAAACCTGTATATATATATATGGGTGTGTGTGTGTGTGTGTGTGTGGACAAACCTGTTAATAAACTCAATAAAAAAATTGTGATCATTCATCACCGATAAACATTTACAAGAAGTTTTAAGAATCTCATCTGCTAAATTTACACCCTAAATTAAAAAAGGATGAAAGAAATGAAAACAAAAATTTCGTAAAAATAATTATATAATATATGAATAGGTTTTAATCCAAAAAATATCTAGCATTTTTTCGAGTAAAATATTTAATTTTTGCGAATTTGTCAAAATCAAAATAATTTCAAAATGTACATATCGCTTCGTAACGCTGGTCTATCATCTCAAGTTGAAGTTATCTCGTTGATTTGTGATGTAGAGAAATTGTTTATACTTTCATAATAATACATTATTTAATCCTATTATCTTCGAATGATTTATTTTTTGTAGATAAATAGTTATATCTTGCAGACCATATAAAAGTATTTGACGGGTCACATCGACCCGCGGACTGTAATTTTCACGGGGCTACCAAAGTGGAATAAAACAAGGTAAGCTCACTAACTTACGGGCTGAACGAAGGGTGCATGCATAGATTAAATAATAATAATAAAAAACGCTTCTTTGATAAAACGATTAAAGCATCAATCTCACAAATAGACTAGACTACAAATTCCCGGGAGAACGGGTTCAAATCCCGATCAGATGCACTGAAGGTGGTTTTTCCTAAAACGGTTTTCCACTCTCCCTATACGCAAATGCGGATACACTTCCTCTAGATTTAGTAATTAATATGTATTCGTGTAGTCCGAATGGGATGCAGTATTTAAAAATACTTGCAAAAAGTTTTTTTATTACAAGACCTATAAAATCGATAAAATTCCGCAGCACAACTTCCTTCGGAGGGGAAGTAAAGCCGCCGGTCCCGTGTCGATTGTGGTGGCATGTAAAATAACCCTGGAAAGTATGTGAAAATACCTTTCCCTGCGAAATTGGTAGGCCCTTGCACAATCAATAATAGAAATTATCGAATGCTGATATAATCAGTAGGTTTAGAAAGTTCACCTTAAATAACTCCAATAAATAAGTAAACTATAAAAAGACTCACATCAACTTGCATCCATCCCACCTATAACACTGTGTCGGAGACAAGAGATTACAAACCAAGTTGAAATCGCCTGACCAAGTATTAGATAGGCAATCCTGTCAACCCACGCGTCTGGCGGGTAGTATATCAACTAAGCCATAAGACATGTTTACCGCCCGTGTGGGAGTAAATGGCACACAGTATAAAGGCTGACTACAGGTCTACTAGACCTTATTCTAATCCCGAACGATGTAAAGAGCAATTATATATATATATATATATATATAATTTTATAGTGTGTGTATTTCTTTCGGCACCCTCCACAAACTTTATAAGCTAGGAAACCTGAAACTTTGTACACTTATAGTACATATCACGGTACAGAATCTAACGGAGCTGGATTATCGATTTTTTTTTAATAAAAATAAAATTAATTCAGTTCGCTCTCACTCTATCCACTCTTACGTAATTACTGATATAAAGATTATTTTTGGAAACAAAGCACTTATCAATCGAAGGTTAGGTTTTTTTAGGTTGGTTGGTAATACAGGGTGGTTCACTCGGCATTGAACACTTATTTATTTATTTATTTTTAGCACCGAGTCTTACTACCCGTTCAGGTTATACGCTTGAACACTTATAATGTGGAATATAGTATGCGCGTGAAACACGAACGTAACGGATCTTTATTTCATGGGTGACCTGGCGGTCTAGGGGTAAGGTGTCAGACTTCTATGCTAGCGGCCGGGGTTCAATCCTCGGTCCCGGCACAGATTTATCTGATTGCTAAACCCTTCCTTCACCTCTGACAAGACATATTGTGAATGTGAGGAATGCCAGGCCTCCACCATGGTTCGGATTCCACGTTAAACTGTAGGTCCTCNCTTGTGAATGTGGGGAATGCCAGGCCTCCACCATGGTTCGGATTCCACGTTAAACTGTAGGTCCTCCATTTCATCTCACAATCACCCTACCATCACACATTAGCGTAAGTGCGTATAACCCGAACGGGTAGTAAGACGCGGTGCTAATAATAATAATAATAATAATATTTTATTTCATGACAGTCCTACTTGTCATGGGACAACGTATGTTTTACATTATTCAAATGTGATTTTCAGACCACGAGTTAATTTAAAATAATAGGTGTTATGTCCCGAGTGAATCACCCTGTATAATCGACTTGTCGTAAACAGGCCTAGAAACAAGTAAACTATAATCCTTGACGCTTAGGCTGAGTGTTTTAGTTGAGGCATTTTAAGGTGTTATTTAACTAATTTATAACTCGGCTAAGTATCAGTAAAGTGTATTGAGGAGATGTATCTATTAACGTGGAAAGAGGATGTAAGAACCACAGTATTTTATCATATGTTGGAAATATCCCCGTTCGAGATTCGAATATAGACCTCCTTATCAACAGAAAATCCCGTAAATTGTAAGACTGGCGCCTATGACCACGTGACTATGACGTTTTAAGGGTGAAAGGGGCTAGTGGTAGTTATTATTCCCTAGGTTCGGTTAAATTATGACACAGCTACTTTGATATTTCATTCGGACTAAAGGTAGGCGAACACTAAAGTAGGATTTACACTCACAGGAATGTGCACCGACCTTACTGTTACACATCCTAGCCTAACCTAACCTAACCTAACTATGAATGCTGACGACATGAAACAACCTGTCCTAGAAGTGTGAATTCATCAAGACGGTCGCCTCAGTCAACGAAAAAGTATCAATCACTGTCAGGCTACACGTCTTAAAATACAATGGCCTGTGTCATATTTTGGAAATACTTCTCTATTCTGTATGGGCTTATACTCCCTTCCCCCCTTCACCTAAAACACCCCTTTGTCATATCAATAATAAAGAGTAGAATAAAACTACCAATCTAATTTTCAAATACCTTACAATTTTATGTTGTGGACCTGTCAAAAAATTACCGTATTTGTTAGAGGAAGGCTAAATATGGAGCCCTTTTTCATCAAGCCTAGTTTCATAGCTCAACAAATGTGATAAAGAGGTTATTGAAAATGAGCCAATATTACATTTCCACCCATTATTTTTCTACTTATAAAACTCAAACTATAGGATGGTGAAGGAAAAATAGCCCTGGTGGAATCTTTCAAATTTATTTTGGCGTGAGCCATATTTTGAAAAAACTCATCGTATAACTAAATATGGAATTTGAGCTGAACGTCTGCGCGACAATTTTTCGCTAACGAGGCGGCCCCCTTAAGCCATATCGTATCGGATCATTTCTCTCCACCCCAACTCGAAAAAAAAGAAGCCCAATTCGAGGTTTTTTTTCCTTTATTCAAAATAAAGTGTTTTTAAAAAAAAAGCAGATTTGATGCGATAGGGACAAGCGTGCACCAATCTTAAGAGTGACATAAAAAAAGGTGGGGTAAAGGGAAAATGAGGATAACAGTAAAGTGACCAGCTCGGCGACTGCAGCGCTTGACCTTGAGATGCAAAGTTAACGCACCCGAGATATATTAAGGACGTTTTATATAACACAGTAACCGGCCACGAATATAGGGGTGCCGGGTTCGATTCCCGGCTGTTAACTTGGGTATTCTTCCCTTTAAGGGGAATGACCCCCATCAGTCATCAGGGTTTGGTTAGTTAAGCTCAAAGTTAGGTCAAGACTCACACAGCTCCACAGCATCATAATAACTATCATCACATCATCTCAAAGGCTGGGGGCTGGATGTTGTGTCTGTTTTAGATTTAAGTTAGTTTATAAGTCTTGTGCTGATATAATCAGTCGGTTCAGAAATTCCAAGTTAAATATCTTAAATAAATAATTATGCCTAATATGATTTGAGTCAGTATTAATACCATTTTTCAAAGCGATAGTTGTAGACCACATGACTTGACATAAGTAGTTTGAAAGTAGTTTTAGTGGGTTTTTACTTTCTCCCAAAATATTGCATTTGGAATATATTTTTATAAAACCAATAGTGTTTATGAGTTATACACAAATATACATGTATACTTATTGAGCTCTTTGAAATGTGAATTTAATTGTTTAATTCTCTTTGGTAGACAGAGTTGTTCCTTCTTTCCCAATGTTTCTATAACAGTGTATATTATTTCATCACTACTCTTTGGTGGAGTGTTTCTGCAACATTGTATATTATTTAGTTTAACTGATCTAACGAGTTTTTTTTAGTCAATTTCTCTATTTTAAGATGCAATGCACCGTACAATATTTTTGTTATGATATTTTAGTTTTTTATGCCAGCTATAACATAGTCGTGTGCTGGTATGCTGGTGTGCTTTATGTTTAGCAAACGAAAGTTAATAAATATTTTACTTGATAAGTTTTTCTCTTGATAGTTGAGTAAACATAGTTTTTTTATTTATATTTAATATTTATACCTCTTAGATTGTAAACACAAGCCAGCTTGTCCCTTAATTATTTCATATAAGTATACTTTATGGGTCTACCTCAGATAAATATATAACTTATTATAGCAAGGGAAAAAAACTATTAACCCTCCATAAAAGGTAGGAATATTAAAAAAAAAATCGGCCCGTTTCATATTTCATTAAAACATTTCAAGTAGCCATGCGATGTAAGCGTGGACTTGATTAACAAGACCCCGGTATGGAACAAACCGTTAGTATGTGTGAGGGCTATTGTTTCCAAACATCTTTATGGTGCAATTACGTGACTTACGTCAAGGAGTGAGACTTGTCCATTAGTATTGTTCGCCGTGGGGAGGTCATTGGGCAGAATAAGGGTCAAGGCTAGGTCAGATAAGAAATAAACACGCCTTTCTCGTTTACAATTCGTGTCGGAAAGTCATTGAAAGTGAAAGATATATTAAAAAAAAAATCATGTTTGCAATGCCCGGTTTAATATTTTTATGCAAATTTATATTTGAAAATTGAAATTTTTTAATGCTGGGTTTAAAATAAAAACTCTTTCGAGGTAATAAAAGAGAGACGTAGATTTTTTTTTCAGCACCACGTCTTACTACCCGTTCGGTTTATACACATATTTGATAATTATTCTTATGGGGTTGGAATCAGAAAGGAAGCATTTTATAAGTAATCTACTCGGATTTGCGTGGAAGGAGAGTGGAAAACAATTTATGAATAATCCCTATCAGTATACCCAGCCGGGATTCGAACCTCGATCTCACCCTAAGATCGTTCAGCCACTGAAACGGGTCTGTTTTTATTGAATTACAATTTTTAAACGGATGTTTAATCATTATAAAAAAGTTTCAAACCCAAAACAGAACTTCGCATAGACTAAGCTACTGTAAATATATTTACGCTCCTGAACACAAAACAAAACTCTGAGAGTCGTCCGTGAAACGTAATAAGGCTCGCGGGGTTTTTTGAAAAGTTGTTTATTAGAAAAACAAAGGGGAGACAAAGATCTTTGTTTTGGTTCCAGAGCAAAGTCGGGTGGATGCGCATAGTCAAAAAGAAAAATATTATTTATTGTTGAGGTAAAATGTGAGCCCCCTTCCTCTTTTCCTGTTGAAGTAGGATAAGAATAACAGGCGAAGGAAGTTTTACTGCCTGATGAAACACAGAGAAAATTAAGGTAGGTGCACACTATATTACTGCCTGATGATACAGAGAAAATTAAGCTAGGTTCACACTACATTACTGTCTGATGGAACACAGATCAAAATTAAGGTAGGTGCACACTATATTACTGTCTGATGAAACACAGAGCAAATTAAGGTAGGTGCACACTACATTACTGTCTGATGAAACACAGAGCAAATTAAGGTAGGTGCACATTATATTACTGCCTGATGAAACAGAGCAAATTAAGGTAGGTGCACACTATATTACTACCTGATGAAACCACGCAAATTAAGGTAGGTGCACACTAGATTACTGCCTGATGAAACCCAAAGCAAATTAAGGTAGGTGCACATTATATTACTGCCTGATGATACAGAGCAAATTAAGGTAGGTGCACACTACATTACTGTCTGATGGAACACAGAGCAAATTAAGGTAGGTGCACATTATATTACTGCCTGATGAAACAGAGCAAATTAAGGTAGGTGCACATTATATTACTGTCTGATGAAACACAGAGCAAATTAAGGTAGGTGCACACTACATTACTGCCTGATGAAACCCAAAGCAAATTAAGGTAGGTGCACATTATATTACTGCCTGATGAAACAGAGCAAATTAAGGTAGGTGCACATTATATTACTGCCTGATGAAACACAGAGCAAATTAAGGTAGGTGCACATTATATTACTGCCTGATGAAACAGAGCAAATTAAGGTAGGTGCACATTATATTACTGCCTTATAAGACATGAAGCGAATTAAGGTAGGTGCACACTAATACCTCACTCTGTACCGACTCGGAAAATATTCCCAGTTTGAGTTTTCCCCCTGAGTTTGTACAAAATAATGTAGAAATGATCCAATTCGTACAACTGTGCGCCAACCTTTAGATGAAGGAAGGATAATATTTACTTCCTGCTGAAGCCAGGTACATGTAGAGAGGTAGTCTTGCAACCTAATTTATAGCCCAATTTTCAAAGGAAGAACCTTATCTGACGGTTAGAAAAGTCACTATATCTACTATTACATATTCATACGTCTAGTTATGTGACATATAGCTGTCACTTGTATGTCCAACCTCTGGACCGCAAGGTCCCAAGTGCAACCGATACCTGGCTCAACGAACCGCCTCTGCCCGGAGATTTATTTCCACGATAACCAGATCCCGGGATTATATAAGACACAATTACCGCTTCAGTGCTTATCTGACTATTTATTATCGTCGCGTTGTACAAAACATTCAATTGCCGTCCACCAACAGGTCGTCTCCGTGAACAAGTGGCCGAGGAAGGCGCTTCGCTGTTCAGTCGAGTCCACTCAAATCTCTTAATACAAGGGACGGAGCTCAAACCGCCGACCCTCCAATCTACGCTGCGCAACACCAGTGCCGTCTGGAGGTCATGTCCCGACAGCTCGAAATAAAATTAACTTGGCGCCGTATACAAACGGCACACTTTTGATAGACATTATCAATACTTAAAAAATAACACTAATTATTATGTACTTTTTACACTGCTGTGTTGGGGATGAAGAAGGTTGAATTTATTGTCATTACTAGCAGTCCCGCACGGCGTTGCCCGTGAGCCACTGTAGTATAATAATTATATAAGCTTGACAACCCCCCCCCCTCCCCCACGCTGCCCGTTACCCACCGTCGTATCATAAT
>CABFVX010004153.1:31312-46953 GCA_902151425.1 Timema shepardi | reverse complement strand
GGGGGGGGGGGGGATTGTCTTCTGTTTAACGTTATAGGAGGAAAGGTTGAGGGAAAGGGGAACTTAGGAAGGAGGAGGATTCAAATATTGGATGATTTGAAGGAAAGAAGAAAATTCGGGGATCTGAAGAAGGAGACAGAGGACAGGGTGCATTGGCGGTCTAAATTCGACTACAAAAGGAATGAACCTGTCGTAAGACGGAACAAATAATAATAAAAATAATAAACACCTATAAAATAACATTAATAATATCATACAATGTTGACCACAAAATATGTGTTTTTATTTTCTAAAAGGTGTTTTAAAAGTAAGAAAATCAAGTTTTGTAAGGAGAATAGCGCACATATGAGTTGGCTTGTTATAGAAATATTTCATGTATGTTTTTTTAAATATACAAATGGAGAAAACCGCATTTCCATTAATTCCTGATGAATGTATTTGAACGCGTTGAAACAAAATGTGATCCCTAGTAACTATTTATTTTTTTAATTGGTGAGCCGGGTCAACCGCTTTGATTTCTATTTACGATGGTAAAATAACTATACACTTTTTTGTGTGTGTGTTTACAATGTTGAAGCGAAACCCCGTTATTTACAAGGACCACTGTACGATACTACGTATCGGGCCCGGAAAACCAGGGAGGAATTATTTATTTTCGTAGGTCAATTTCATTTAAATAATATTTATAGCTATATAATAAAAATCCCTTTGATGCCCGGTATAAAATAACATTTACAAAAGGTGACCTGGCGGTCTAGGGGTAAGGTGTCGTACTTCTGTGCTGGGGGTCTAGGGTTCAATCCTCGGTCCCGGCACATATTTATCTGATTGCCCCAACCCTTTCTTCACCTCTGACAAGACGTGTATTAATCACAACTTGTGAATGTGTGGAATGCCAGGCCTCCACCGTGGTTCGGATGCCACGTTAAACTGTAGGTCCTCCATTTCATCTCACAATCACCCTACCATTACACATTAGCGTAAATGCGTATAACCCGAACGGGTAGTAAGACGCGGTGCTATTATTAATAATAATAGTAATAATAATTATAATATTTACAAAATTGAGTTTGAATGTTATCAATACATATAAACGATTGCGCCGGCATTCACATAGTATGACGTATATTAAGAGTTTATAGATGTGACATTCGAACCCACAATTCCTATGTTATTAGAGAGATTAGAGATTTTTTTAAATCTCGTATTAAGTAGGCTATCTTGAATACAACCATGAAGAAATTTGAATTCTAATAACAGTTTAAATCAATTATAGACTTGTGTAAATGGAAAAATAACAAAACCACACAAAAATAAGGACAAGTTTGAATTAATGTGATTATATCAGCGCACAAAAATTTCTATGAGCGAGAGCGAAAGGGCCTACCAAACTTGCCAGGAAAAGGTATTTTCACATACAGTAGCCCCATGGCTTCTTTGGTGCTAGCTGACAGCTTTGAAAAGTTAACAGACCAAGTTATGTATCCCTACGCCGAACTATATGATCTACAAAAACATGTTTTAGCAACTGTCTCTTCTTACGGTCAAAATTTGGGTATATTCCTAAATGTTGACTGTCAGAAATCAACTGTGAGCTGTCAGTCAGCATCAAAGAAACCATGGGGCTACTGTACGTTCCAAGGTTCTTTTACAAGCCACAATCGACATAGGATCGAACGCTTTATTTTCCTTCCGAAGGAAGTTGTGCTACTGAATTATACCTTTTGTAACTCCCCCTCCCCCCCTCCACCATTAATGTAGACACGTGAATAGCCCGAACGGGTAGTATGACAGCGCGCACACACACACACACACACACACAAAACCAAAACACATTAAAAAATTCCTCTTCGTCTTTCTCTCTAAAATGCTCCCCCACCCTCTATTTAAAAAACAAATCAATAACTTGCCCCTACCCCCTTACTTCCGGCATATCTTCTCTTGAAATACTACCCCTATACTTCACCCTCCCGGGGTGAGCTTGGTCAGCGCTTGTAATTTGCGGGAGTTATAAAGGCTGTCAAATAGCGAAGTGTGGCCCGCAAGGTATAGAGACCAAGCTAGGTTGGATCATTTACTGGATCATAATGTCGGTAAGATGTGTTCACCCATTTCCCCACATGAACACACTAGATGTTTAGATCGTTATGGCATCGTGTGGTTTATCTTTAGAAAAGACTACTTGACTCATATACGAGGGAACGGACATATCCTTTAAGTAAAAACGTGAAACAGAAAATTCTCAATTTTTTTCCCCGGGGAGAAAAACCAAATTCTAGCTCTTTAAGCGAGTCTCCGTGATTTTCTTACAAAAGGACATTTGGAACACCTTTTCAGAACTTACAAACTGTTTTTTTGTACTCAAAGTTGAGGCGGAGGGTAGTCGGGACGAGGGTGTTGACTGACCACCTGTCAGTTGGCGGAGGGTGTGGGATAGTCTTCTCCACGAAATACACGTCCGGATGTGACGTCTTCGCGATCTACTTGACGTAGAAACCCCCCGTGATAGGTTTACCTCTCACATCTTCGAGTAGAAAGGTCCTAGGATTCGTCTCGACGACCTTACTTATCTCGAACAGTTCTGCCGACCAATTTGCGGTACAATCCTTAGCAAAAAATATATTTATGTTTACCAATACGAATTATATCACTTACTTTAAATTTATCCGATGTAGGATCGATCTTTTTAGCACGCAAATAGACAGTACCTAAAAGTATACCGTCCTTGACGTTAATCGGTTTCATCTTGATTGTATAGTGAACAGTTCGATTAGACGCGTTGAGTAAAGAATCGATCATATCGATCCATCGGTACGACCCTTTAGCTATGAATCTCCTCCCCATCATCTTTCAACGACAAAGGCCTTGATATTGCTGAACGGCGAATAGTGATTTATCCTCTTCCTAATCATTAGAATTTTGAAATATGCGTTGTAAAATTCGGTCTACTTATCTCTCTGCAGATGACGTGCGGATGGAGGACCCACCTGGTAAAGGACGTGCATCATGGCCGCTGTAACGTTCTTACCAGTCGTGGACTTGACGGGTACGGCCCAAGCACGTTTGGAATAGACGTCTATGACGGTTAGAAGGTTCTTGTATCCCTTGTTCCATTAATAGTAGGGTATCATCTCTACCCTTTCGGCCAGTAGCAACTCGTTCAGCCCGCGTAAGCTAACGTGTCTTCTAAGAAAACACCGTCTTGCAGGATGATGAAGTTCCCGTGCAATCTCCTGCTTGACTACAGATATGATTATGCAGGTTCTCCAGGCAGAATTAATATTTTTACGCAATGATACCGGCCTCGCGTAGTTCTTAGATGATGGAGACGAACCACCATTCCGTACATGGCAATTGTATGAGTACCCGAACGTCCCCGCCTCCACCCAACACTACTGGACCGAGAAAACATCGACCTTGCCTGAAACACGTCGCTACGTCATTTCGTTCTTTAGAGCGGGCGTAACAACACGACGGCCAGAGACAAAAGCATATTCGACCATTGTCGTTTACGCTCGGCTAAACTATACCTACATTCCATCATGTACCCTTATGAGGATATGAACCTAGATTCCGATCACAATTCCTTCTCAAAATTGTACGACGACTATGCCAATTTACAGACTTCGTACTATGGAAGGAACTCCTCCTTTCCAATACTCGATACTGCCAGATTCAAATCACACGTTAATAACGTTATTTTTGACTCTAGCCGTCAGGAAGATACCTTAAATGACGTTATGGTAACGTGTCGCATAGCTTTCGAGGCCGAAGAAAAAATATCTCCGCCATTATTAAAGCCTTCAGTCTCATCGTTCACGATCGGGTGGTCCACTACAATCCTTCCAGCAGTGACGTCAGCAAGATGGCATCATAAATGGTTTGACGGCGTTCTCGTCTCGAGCAATATGTTGATTGACGTGAAAAAAAGGCGGGAGGTAGTCATAAAACATTTATACCCTCCTGACGAGACTAACTACTCCTTCCACCATCCATTCGAGATCGATTACCTTTCAACGTGGATTGTGTGACCGCGCATCATCATGGACTGTCTTGGCAGAGTGGAGACTCGTCTCGTTGATCTGTTCTGGGAGAGGCAGACTACGGCAAGACCGGAGGGAGGGACAAGATAGCTTGGTTACGTAGTATCAGTGACGCGTACGATTTTTCTGAACTAGACGATCTCTGAAAGCGCTCAGAATCCAAAGTAGCGTCGGAAAGTGTCCTAGTCATTACGGTACTGCCTACGCGTGTGCTACAGAAAATGTCCAACTCCTCTTTGAATGGATTAAGAGTTATAAGTCTGATCACTCGGCACGTTCGTAAATTGACTAAGAGCATTATTATTATTATTATTAGCACCGCGTCTTACTACCCGTTCGGGTTATACGCACTTACGCTAATGTGTAACGGTAGGGTGATTGTGAGATGAAATGGAGGACCTACAGTTTAACGTGGAATCCGAACCACGGTGGAGGCCTGGCATTCCTCACATTCACAAGATGTCTTGTCAGAGGTGAAGGAAGGGTTTGGTAATCAGATAAATCTTTGCCGAGACCGAGGATTGAACCCCGGCCGCCAGCACAGAGGTCTTACACCTTACCCCTAGACCGCCAGGTCACCGACTAAGAGTACTAAGAAAAATCATACGAGTTCGATCGTACCTTCGCTACTTCATATTCTTAGCACGATCAATGAGTATTGAAGTACTACCTCCATCGCTCAATTGGGACCTCTTTCCGCTACGCCACACTTAAGTCAAATACTTTTTGCAGTGCAACCACGACTCCCTCCACTGACCTCTCGTGAGTCCTCTCTCTCTCACACACACACACACACAAGCGCTGACCGACAGCCCGTTTTGAAAAAAGGGTGTAGCACGAGGAGCTTTCTGATTGGTCCACGCTTGTATTCATACCCAGCATAGTGGAAATGGGAAACATCAAACACGAGCCAATAGGGACGGGCCAAAACCGGTCCGGGCTAGTATAGCAATCCCTTCTTTACCTACTCACACTTCATCTATATTCAACCCTCCACACCCCTTCCACATTAGCGATTTCCGTTCTTTTGAGTATGATCTGAACAGGTAGTAATAAAATAATCTTTGTTTTGATTTTAGATTTGCCCATTCTTAAGAAAATTGGGCTATACAGCCATTTGTAATAATAATAATAATAATAATAATTAGCACCGCGTCTTACTAACCGTTCGGGTTATACGCTTTAAGTACTAATTACTCCAATGGATTAGGAATTGGGAAGTTTGAATTAGAGGAAGTGAACCCACATTTGCGTGGAGGGAGAGTGGAAAACCATTTAGGAAAAAAAAACCTCAGTTCACCCGACCGTAGATTCGAACCTCGATCTCCCCGTCCTCAGCAGTCGAGCTCAACACGACAAGCGCGTAAGCCAACTACGCCACCGAGGCGGGTAAACATTTGTAACTTGGACACTAAAGCAAGTTATCTTCTCGCCCTGCGTAAGACGACTAATGTCCATATAAAAAAATAAACCACCTGGCGTAGAGACTACCTCGCAAGACGTTCTCTACGCCTTGGACGTATCCGCAGCCAATATCGAGTGTTTGTGGGGCAACACAGCAGCGCCAGGGCGCGTAAGACTAAATTGAGAGCGTCGTTTCTTTCAGAGCGTCCGCGGAGTTTTAGCTTCGTGGTTTGGTGGGCGGGGAGAGAGGGGGGGGGGAGAATACCGCATGGCTCGAATAAATATTTCACATACTTCGTGCGCGCGCACACATACACACACTCACATACAATACGCGTACGGTGTTCATGCCGTGCGTCCTTACATTCTAGGCTTTTATCTTCGTTCTTTCTTTCTTTGATCCTCTTTTTCAATCGTGTTTTTTTATTTAATAATAATACGTCATTCCTGTTAGCTTTTAATAATTTTCTTTCAGTCGTATAAGAAAAAATAAATATTGGCGAAGAGAAAAATAAAATTGTTCGTCCTTTTAACACTGAGTTTTGGTCACAATAAGACTAATATGTTGTTCGGATTCTAAAAAATTTAAGTTTTAAAGGTTTGTGCGCTTTTTAAAAAAATGTGAATTTACCAGTGACGTGCCGTGGTGTGGTGCCACAGTAAGCAGATTATTTCGAAACCAATAGAAAGGTAACGCCCCTTGGAGGAATTTGATTTATATAATTTATTACGTCATTCAGTACACAGCAGTTATAGTTTAATACGAAGACAGCCAAACATACATATTATTTTAAACATAAGTAGAGTAATGACGTTAATTGGACATTGGTATGGATTTTAAAGGTTTATTCATTCTTTAAGGTTCCGAAATGTGAACTGATTTTTAACAGTTTAGTTTGTCTTCCATATAGCTTTGTGTATGTAATTAGCTGGCTTGTGTAATGAGTGACGTAACACGCTCTCCATCTGGAGGTTGCTACCTTCTATTCTGGTTACCTTGGTTGAAACTTTACCTGTGAATTGTTCTCATCACTCAGTAGAACACTCATTGAACAGGTATCAACAGAACTAAATCCACATGTAATGTATGTTGATCAGAGCCTATGTATTATCGGTCAAATGGGGAGCGGATGTGTGAGAACATATCACGGATACAGTTTTAACAAGCTCTGCTTACTCTGATGACACGCCATGACACGACACAGACCTAATGGGGGGAAAAATAACGTGGTTATCAACAAATGGTGATCTTGATGTTCATGTTTGAATGGGGCTGTTTTTATGGTTTGTAAGCACAGCAACCTGTCTGGGATATCCTCATATTTACACTAATGGGATAGGAATAAGGAATATCGCTCACATCGGTGAGCACGCCGACTAAACTTCAAGCTCATTTAGGGTCGGTTTCATAGTCAGACTTAGCACGCCTCAACCTACCTAAACTCGAATGGAATGGGCCAGCTTCACGTAAGAAAATGGCCCATTCCATTCTGATATAGGTAGGTTTCGAATTGTATTTAGTAGAGCACCGCATTTGAGGCATACTCAGTCTGACTATGAAATTGGCCCATTTAGTCTGGTTTTATAGTTATGAGGAGGTCAGGTCTCGAATACCAGTGTGGTGCTTTTTTTCTCCCCGTAAATGGCTTCTCATTTTTCTTTCGCGCAGTTGCGGGAACATTTTCTATCAATTCTACCTTACTCATTACTACTCAATCGGTCTAAGTTAATACGTATAGCCCAGTCGGATATTAAGACATGGAGAAAAAAAAAATTACTCGGATATTTATTAGTAGGTTACGTGATGATTATTAGTTACTATCTCAATTAAATTTGACCTAAATCGGTAACCGCGTGGTCTAAGGGGTCATTATCATGTTAGTCTAGACTCTAGACTATCGATGACAGGGAGATGAGGGTTCGAATACTGGTTGGATGTACAGAGGATTTTTTCAATATGGTTTTCCACTCACACTCCACGCAAATGCGAGTACACTTCATCTACATTCAACCTTCCTCAGTATCATCTCATTAGCGTAATTAAAGTACATGCAGATAGTCTGAACAGGTCGTAAGCTGAGGTACTAAAAACAAAAAACAAAACTTAATTTTAGGATAAATACAACACCTGCGATTTCTTCATTAGTGTATCACTTAGCTTTAATAGACCCAACTTTAAATGTGTGTATTTTTGACGTTGCTTGGAATCAAATCCGGTAGCTTTAAATGAAAAGGCAATATCAGCAGAGTAACGTATGTACAGTTATTTGTTTGATTAAATATAACTTAGCTGCGTAATTATGTTTCAAATACAAAGTTTAACAAATATTTGTTTGTGTTTACATAAGAAAATATTCCTTTTCATTCCAACATTTTAAATTATTTATTTAAATTATTTAAATGATAGATTTTTTAATATTCCTTTCCTGTTCGACTGAGAAATTTTTCTTCCTAGACATACTTGATCATTTCTGAAGTAGATGTAGTTAATTCATTTTTTTAATTATTTAACAAAGGGTTCAAATTCTACGTTCATTAAATATTCATAGTTTTTTTTGTGAGGAAAGATAAAAAAAGTTCCCGTAATTGCTTCTAAAATGCTAACACAATTTTCATTTTTTTTTCATTTCTATTTCTTTATTTTTATCAAAAAATGTAAGATTAAGAAAAGGACGTGGTGGACCGCAATGCCAAGAAAAATGAAAAACACCCCCATTTTTTTTATTTTACTACACTCAATTTTACTCACAAACCCATTTTCTTATAATTACCTTGGATACATAATAGAACCTTTTCATTTTGATGCAGTATTCATTAGAACAAAAAAAAACGGAAAAAAAATCATCCACAAAAAAAAAAGAGAAATCTAACCTTCTTAAGACCAAGCATAATTAACTTTGTTCCCTTTAAAATATATTTTAAAATTTAAGTGTTACCCTCCCTTTTCTCCTGTATAGTTTAACAACCCTGTTCAAATGATTAGAGACGGGGCATGGGTAGCATAGCAATGATTTATTTGTCGAGTCATGTACGTCCATTATAGCGTGCAAAGACACTCCAAATTGAGCCTTATAGCAAGTTGGTGATTGTGTAGTTTTTGAACTGATGCTGTTAGGTAAGAATGTGTAATTTGTTGTGGAGTCTGCCGGACCCCAGTCTTGATTACACGTTTTCACAGTCTACAAACTCATTTTTCAATCTGGAAGGAGAGGATGAAGGGTGTTTTGGTGAGGGGGGGGGGGGTTGATTCTTCCACCCAGGTGTTAGGAAACTTAGTAGGGGGTTGACATATCGGTGGAGAAGTTTGAAGAAAGGGGGAGAGGGGGAAGGGCCATCTGCCTTTAGCTTCGGATTGAAGAAAACTTAATAGCTTTTATGGTTTATTTTGGGTGAAATTATTCTCAGTAAAAAAAAACTATTTTCTTTTCATTTCTTAGTCTTAATTGCTGGTGTTCATAATGTTCTAAAGGTTCAGTTTTATTTACTAAAACTTTTTAAACTGCTATTATTTTTGTTCAAAGAAAATATTTTTTTTAAAAAAAAGTTTGTATTCTAATTGTCAAATACGCCGGAAAGGGTGTGAGGGAAAATTTGGCTCATAATTTTTTATTTTTTAAAATATTATTTACTTCAAAAGGAAAGTTTCCAATTGAGTTCACCTAAGAAATTAAAAACTTTCCCAATTAGCACAAAAGAATGGAAGTCTTGTATGGTAGAAATAAGAAACTAGATTAAAGGAAACCACGACAAGTATAGTTTCGAAGTGCCGTGTTCCAATGACACCAAAGGTCGACATTTCTTCTAGGGGGGCCCCGGTGGCGTTGCTTAGTTAGCTAACGCGCTAGATTAGTGTTGAACTAGACTGCCGAGGACAGGGAGATCTCGAGGTTCGAATCTCGGTCGGGTGAACTGGCAGGTGGTCTTTCCTAAATGGTTTTCCACTCTCCTTCCGTGCAAATGAGGGTTCACTTCCTCTATATTCGACCTTCCCAATTCCTAACCCATAAGCGTAATTAGTACTTAGGCGTTTAACTCGAACGGGTAGTAAAACACGGTGCCATAAAAAAAAAATATTCTAGGGGACTTGGTGTCGATGCCAATCTATCCATAAAAAGTTATATCATTCTTATTAACACCCAGATAGGTTCTTGTAGTTAATTATTATTATCACCGCATCTTACTACCCGTTCGGGTTATACGAACTTACGCTAATGTGTAATGGTAGGGTGATCGTGAGATGAAATGGAGGACCTACAGTTTAACGTGGGCTCCGAACCACGGTGGAGGCCTGGCATTCCACACATTCACAAGTTGTGATTAATACACGTCTTGTCAGAGGTGAAGGAAGGGTTTGGCAATCAGATAAATCTGTGCCGGGACCGGGGATTGAACCCCGGGCCTCCAGCACAGAAGTCTGACACAATACAACCGACCGAGATTCCAACCTCGATATCCCAATAATCGGCCGTCTATTTTACTGTGAGAGTAGCGCGTTTTACCACGCGGCCGCCGAAACGGGTAGTATAAATCAATGCTATCCAGGAACAAATAGTAGAGATATTGTGTATACTCGTTAGTTGAAGAGGGGAAATGTCATCAGCAGGTAAACAAGAAAACCCATAGAGCTAACAACTCATTTTCTTCCCTCTTTATTTTTGGTGTATTGGTATATTATTATTATTATTATTATTATTATTATTATTAGCACCGCGTCTTACTACCCGTTCGGGTTGTACGCACTATTGGCATATAAGTGTGATATTGCCTAAAATTGCTTAATTGCGTCAAGCTCAGATGTAACGCAATCTTCATTTCTCGAACGTCCTTGAACAACGCGTACCCTGGGAGAAACCTGCGGCTTTTAAAATCCTCCATCTAACACATGCATACCACCCACACCCCCAGTCTTTAAATTATCACTGTGAAAAAGGAAGCTCACATTTCATCAATAATGAAAAAAAATGTGGCCATGCCAGAAATCGAATTCAGGACCCTTGACTAAGTAAGCAAACACGCTACCGACTGAGCTAAAGCGGCGTCGGACAACACACCGATACCACTGGCTGGTTACACACAGAGTCTCGAGTCGAGTCGAGTCCAATCTGACTCTCGAGTCAAGGCCTTTCACACTAGTGGGTCGAGTCATCGAGTCCACTAGTTTGTTCAAAGCGCTCTTGCAAGATTGATGCAGTCCTGGCGGTTTCTATAAATACAATCGTATGGTGGGGCCTAGAAAGACGTCGCTTAATGTGGATCTACTCACATAAAACGATGCACCTTTGGTAGTTTTTCACATTTGTTTCCAAATAGCGGAAACTGTATTTCTATCCCGATGTTCGGGATGGGACGGGTTATAAATCGAAGGATCGATTCTCTTGAACGAGAACAATGAGGTATTCATTGTCCGTGCTATTAGCCTTGGAAAGCACGTGGAAATAATACACTTGACTCGGTTAGACTCGGCTGGACTCGGGGTAACTCGACTCGCCGGTGTGAAAGGTATTGGCCCTCCATCAAGCTATCAAATACAATATGTACTTGTCGAGTATTGGTGAGTCATACTCGACTCAGGACTTGGTTAGACTCGGCTGAACTCGGTTAGACTCGGGGTGACTCGGTTAGACTCGGCTGGATTCGGGGTGACTCGACTCGCCGGTGTGAAAGGTATTGGTCCTCCATCGAGCTATCAAATACAATATGTACGTGTCTCAATTGGCGGGTCAGACTAGACTCTACTCTGGACTCGGTGTGACAGAATCCAGCCTCGGCGGTCAAAGAGGACATGATGAGGCCAATCCACATGGGTCGGTCTCGCTAATCTGTGCGGGTGATCTGGGTAAATGGCGCGTGCTACTGCCAGGAACTGAAAATGGCGGCTCGTTTGAAGCCGTTACCTCGCCAGCTCACGTAGCTCTCAAATGAGCTTTCGAGTATTATCAGGACTACATGCAGATTTTACTGAACGCACTCGTTTAAATATTTCTTAGCGAACAGTCCATGTTACAGGACGCGTACGTGTACTTCAGGTGTGGGTTTGCGGGTGAGAAACTACGTAACCGACACATACAGAAGAATTATTGTAGGAAGAACCTTTCATAGAAAATAAAAACGTACTTTTATGTGGGTGACATTGGGAACCATGATACCACAAGAATGGAAGGAGAGTTTAGTAAAAAATAGAGGCATATCACTAATTCCAGCAACCGGCTCCGTGGTGTAATGGTCAGGGTATCTGGCTACGAGACTAGGAGTCCCAAGTTCAATTCCCGGCTGGTCACTTGGGATATTTTACCCAAAAGGGAAATTACCTCAACGGTCACTAGGGTTTGGTTAATTAGGTTTAAGTTAGTTTGTCAGTGTTTGTACTGGTTCCACACCCTCATACATACTCTATTATTATTGTTAGCATCGCGTCTTACTACCCGTTCGGGTTGTACGCTACTTACGCTAATGTGTAATGGTAGGGTGATTGTGAGATTAAATGGAGGACCTACAGTTTAACGTGGAATCCGAACCACGGTGGGGGCCCGGCATTCCCTACATTCACAAGTTGCGATTAATACACGTCTTGTAGCAATTTTAGGAACCAACTTATCGAACCAAGGATGGAGATAATTTCCAGAACATTTTCCGGTAAAGGTTTCAGATGATTGAATCCCAGGGGAAAGGTATGTATTATAATACTGAAATATTAATATAGCTCCTTTACCGCAGACCCGACACATTCAACCACCAAGCGATGTATTCAATATGACACGAGTTCGAGAAGAAAGCTGGAATCGGTCTGTGTTTCGTTATTGATTTATTCGAGCTCGTTTGATAATGATTACGGTGTTAACTTTTTTAGGATGAGATTAAACTAAGGTGGGAACTTTAGTTGGGGTATGTCGATTGCATTTGTTCCGTACTTCGATCGATTAACCAGGGAATCTCATTTATAATTATATACAAGACACACAAAATTGGTATCAGTTTAATAGGTTGTTTTAAATGTTAAAATAGTAGTTAAACCAATTTGTTCTAGTTTTTAAAATGTAGTAAAACAATAACTCTATTTTCTAAAGTAGAATAAAGAAAGCCGCCCTCCGATGTGACGTCTGATTCTACCTGGTTTAGGTGTCCTGGTGGTCTAGGGGTAAGGTGTCTGACTTCTATGCTGGCGGCCGGGGTTCAATCCTCGGTCCCGGCACAGATTTATCTGATTACCAAACCCTTCCTTCACCTCTGACAAGACATCTTGTGAATGTGGGGAATGCCAGGCCTCCACCGTGGTTCGGATCCCACGTTAAACTGTAGGTACTCCATTTCATCTCACAATCACCCTACCATTACACATTAGGGTAAGTGCGTATAACCCGAACGGGTAGTAAGACTCGGTGCTAATTATAATAATAATAATTTTACCTAAGAAAAATAAGTGTTTTTTTTTAATTCATCTCACATCTCCAGATAAAACCAGAGAGACTTGTATTCAGCCTCCGTAAAAGTTCGCAAGACAAACATGAGTGTAAATCCGTTTTGTTAAATTCAATTCTCTGGAGAGGTGATTCGCGTGAACATCCGGAAAAGTTTTATTCCGCGGACCGATGTAAGAAGGAAGCCGTTCATTGAATCCCAAAGATCGTCAGAGCGGTCTTGAATACCAACGTGAGGAGAATGTTATTCCCGACGACTGTACCTCCTCTCCACAGCGTCTTGTTTACAGGGAGGTCGAGGTCAAGGTTAGCTGACCTGTTCCCCTCGCATACCCCCCCTCCACTTTCCAAACAACTTGGACGAGTGTCTAGGGTCCGTAATTGGCATCTGACGCCAGACACAGCCAGTGATTGGTTAGAAACCTTCAGATAGCTTTTTTTTTTTAAATCATCGCATCTTACTACCTGTTCAGGTTATACGCATATCATGATAATTACTCTATTGGGGTGGGGATTTAGAAGGAAGCATTTTAGAGGTAGTCTACCCGCATGCGTGGAAGGAAAGTGGGAAACCATTTAGGAAAAACCGCCCTCAACAGACCTGACTGGTATTTGAACCCCAATCTCCTCCTCATCAGCGGGTCAGTCTTAGCACGAGAGTGACGCCTTAGACCGTTCGGCCACCGAAGAGTGTGTCACCAAAGTTGCTCTATAATTTAAATAGGAAAAACATATTTATGGCCGGCCATACCCTAAGTGTGGAGTTTGTGTCATATTTGTGTTATGTGCTGTACAATTCAGTGTCATGTCGTGAAGTGTTGTCAGGGTAAGCAGCATTAGTTTAAACTGTACCTGTGAATTGTTCGCACCTCTCAGTAGAACACTCATTGGTCAAGTATAGAGGGGAATACATTCCCGTGTGAGGTGTTTAGAGCAGGGCATATGTATGATTTGGTCAAATAGGGCCCAAGTGGGCGAGAAAATATCACAGGTACAGTTTTAGCTTCCCTTGCAAAACTCCACGACACGACACTGGAAATCACTGTGGTAAGTAGAGTTTCCAGTTTTTAAATAATGAGCTTTTTATGAAAATCAAACTGTACCTTTCAAGGTAAACTGAGTGTACATTTATTTTCTCATTTATTTTAGTAATAAAAAAATCTCCGTGAATTTATTGAGAAAAGTTGTGTTGCCAAACCAGCCATGTTTTGGCTTGACTTGCAACTCCTAGGTTAAGAGGTCACGTGACCGCTAGCAGAGAGGTTAGGAACAGTTCACCGGGTATCAGGTGTTCCAAAAAGTCGGAGGGAGATGCTTTGGCCGCATTCAGGGAAGGGGCAGGGAAGGGTTATTTTTATATAGCAGACACATCAGTCGCTTCTTTCGCGTTTGCTATGTTTCAAGAAAATGGTGGTAGCAGCTTTGATTTTTTTTAAATTTATTCTTAGAGTCAACTAAAATTTAAATATCGAAATTTACTATGAATGGCGACTTATATTAAAACAACCCAAAATAATAACCCTAATACAATTTATTTTATTTTAAAAACTATAGTATTTATTAAATCATATAAAAAGTTGGTTATTTCATCAAAATCTATAAATTCTTAGTTTTAAAACTTCAAAACATTTTGTTTTATATTTACTTCCACCTATCTCCAAAGTTTAACATCTTAGACTTCACGACCACTAGTGTGGATGACTCCAAAACTAAGAAACATTCAGAACTGAAATTTTCCATATTGATTTTATAAAACCTAAGGGTTTGAACCTTGAGCATCTCATTTTCTTTTGTGATTCTCTTCTTAAACCATTTTTACAACTAAAACAAGTAGCTTATAAGCTAAGCCCAGAAAAATATAAATCTTAAACTTGCCAAAGGCTTCATTTGGGTATACATATTACGAGATTGACGCCTTAAGCAGCTTGACCACTTGTCAAGTGGCTTAAGGTGGGATGGAAGGGTAGCCTTGGAGCTAAACAATCTCCCCTCTTACCATGCAGCTAGCTTGGCTTCCCCCACTCCTCAACGCCAAACCTTTCTTCACCCCCCTTCTCTTATTGCCATGTCATTTTCCAACCTAAGTTTCCTGGAATCACCCAGGAGTGAGACCACACCACTTGTTTACAAATAAAAGGGTTTACCCCCAGTTCAAATTGGCAGGTATTTGTCCTTCTGACATGTAGGCTTTTGAATGAGAATATAATGAAGGCAAGAGCTGATTCAGATGTAGGTGTGTGGGGTTGGGGAGGAGGGGGGTAGAGGGTGCGATTTATTCTCATAAAGCTCCTCCAATTATAAGTCTAATACATTTAAAAAAAATGAAAAATGAAAATTGTAATATTTAATAATAACTATTATGTTGATAATAAAAAATAGTAATATTGCTAGTTTATAGAACTATTTTACTATAGTAAAAAAAAGAGTACTAATAAAGAAACACGATTTTTAATAATACATTTTTAATTTTAAAAAATGGGCAGTAATGGGAACTGCCGACAAAAGTGAAAACTATGAAATAAGTCTTTTTTTTAATGTTCAAATTAATTGTAGTATCAAAAATTAAAATTTCATAGTTTGTAAAATTATTAACATTAGTCTGGTTTTTCACATCCATCGGCACTCCGAGCAACAATTATATACATTTTTATATGGTTTATTTATTAGTCAAAACATATGATGCGCAGTAATTATTAATATACACTTATTGATATTGGAATAATTAATATAAACTTATTGATATTAGAAATATCAAATTTTTAAACGCAAATATTAATAC
>CABFVX010004153.1:5356-16636 GCA_902151425.1 Timema shepardi | reverse complement strand
CCCCCCCAGCCGTTATGATCACTTTTAAAGGAGGAAAACCCACATCTCAGCAATGATAAATTTGTCGGCCATGCTGGGAATCGAGCCCGGCACTTTTAATTCAGTAGGCAGACATGCTAGCGACTGAACTAAGGTGTCGGGGCGGTGGTTAATATCGTGTTTACATAATACAGAGGACATTGTCCACTAATAAAACAGGGCCAACAGCGAGTATTGTCCAAACTCCGTCCAGAGGAGCACAATACACTAGTTCACCTGGAAATCATAATTCACACGGACAAGGAAACACAGTTTCCGTCCTATGGGATGTTACCGTGACAAGGAAACACAACTACTCGCGGAGGGCGTACCTGTCAAAAAGGGAGTAAGAGGCGATAGGACTCCCAACCCACCGGGATGTACCCCCAACTCCTGGTCCAGACGTGTTGACCTTGCTTGACACGGTACAACACTTAACACGCCGTGAGGACCAGTAATTGTTTGATGAGCCGCGGGGGCGCGTGCGAGGGGCTCGTTAAACAACCGAACGAGCGGAGGTCCCTCCCCTCTCGCCCCCCTCCCCCCAACTGTCCACACCCACCCATCCCTAAATCAGAGGAACGAGGTAGAGGAGTCGTCGGATAGCGTGATCCTGAGCGCTCCACACCTTAACACCCGTCCGGGGTATCCCAATTGTCACTAAACGGGAAGGGGAAGGGAAGGTAGAGAGGAAGTGTACTGGTATTTGAGCGAAGGGAGCATGGAAAACTACAGTATAATTTTGGCAAATCTTTAAAAAAATATATATAAACTTTTTTTTACTGCCAACATACAGTGGCCCCATGGCTTCTTTGGTGCTGACTGACAGCTTTGAAAAGCTACCAGACCAAATTATGTATACCTACGCCGAACCATATGATCTGCAAAAACATGTGTTTAGCAGCTGTCACTGCTGACAGTCAAAATTTAGGTATATACCTAAATGTTAACTGTCAGAAGTCAGCTGTGAGCTGTCAGTCAGCACCAAAGAAGCCATGGGACTACTGTAGGTAACATTTCACTGTATTATTAGTGTTATTTTATAGATATAATAATATATACAATTTTCTAGAATGAGAAATGAGAGAGTAAGAGAAATATTAGAGGAAGAGCCAGTCCAGGGCTGGAAAGAGAAGGCACGACTAAGGTGGTATGGACATGTGAGAGGAATGGAGAGGGAAAGGATGACAAGGAGGATGTTGGATATGGAGGAGGGGGAGGACCATGAGACAGTTGGCTGAAGGCAGTAAGGAGGAGTGTGGAGGAGAAGACAGGGACAAGTTGGAGGAAAGGAGGTGGTGGAGAGGCTTGTGTTACAAACAGACCCAGCCGGTGGCCGGAAGCTGTTCGTGATGTCGACGAATATCTATTACAAGTGACAGTTGCAGATCACATGACTTGACGTATGAATGCGTAAAAGTAAATCCGGTAACTTTTCTAAATGTCATCAAAAATTGAACTGTATCTTAATACAACCAGTCAAGGATTCGAACCTGTACCTCACTGTCGTCGGCAAACCAGACAATACTGGAACCATTGACCCCTTATAGAAACACCGGTACTAGTAGCACGAAGGAAATTGTCTTTTTACTTAACCCAGTGTATAATTTGTGGTGTTCAATACAAAGGCCCGTAATCGTTGTCCATCTGATGCCATATTTTCCCCACAAATATTTTTATATGTATATATATGATATGGTTCGGCGTAGGGATACATAATTTGTTCTGGTAACTTTTCAAAGCCGTCAGCTGGGAGCTGTCAGTCGGCACCAAATAAGTCATGGGGCGGGGCGGGCTACTGTAGATGGTTTTGCTTTCGACTCGGTTTTAATAAATTTAAAAAACTAATCAAAATTTAAAATTCCGGCCTCTAGTTTTTTTAAGCCCCGAACCTCAACGTGCGGTAAATATGACGCAAGAGACAAACAAATTATTCATTATATATATATATATATATATATATATAAAAAACAAATTCTTCATTTTATCTATCTATATATATATATATATATATATATAATGAATAATTTGTTTGTCTCTTGCGTCATATTTACCGCACGTTGAGGTTCGGGGCTTAAAAAAACTAGAGGTCGGAATTTTAAATTTTGATTAGTTTTTTTAAATTTATTAAAACCGAGTCGAAAGCAAAACCATCTACAGTAGCCCCATGAATTATTTGGTGCCGACTGACAGCTCACAGCTAACGGCTTTGAAAAGTTACCAGAACAAATTATGTATCCCTACACCGAACCATATCATCTGCAAAAACATGTGTTTAGCAGCTGTCACTTCTGACAGCCAAAATTTAGTTATATACCTAAATGTTGATTGTCAGAAGTGACAGCTGTCAGCTGTCAGTCAGCACCAAAGAAGCCACGGGGTGACTGTAAGAACATTTCTCCCGGGTAACGCTGGATACTTTAACTGATTAGAAATAAAATACACAAATAGAGCCAACGTTATTCCAATACCGCACAAGTTTATTTATTCAGTCCGACACCTTAACTCAGCCGGTAGCGTGTCTGCCTACTGAGTCAAAGGTCCCAAGTTCAATTCCTGACATGGCCGAACATTTTTAATTGATGAAAACGTGAGTTTTCACATTGATAAATTAACGTCCGGGGAATGGATGTTGTGCATATCATAGTCTTAAATTATATTGTAAAACATATGAAGCTACGACAGGCCGGTAGTGGAAAATATAGGACTTGAATAAAAAACTAACAGGCTGGAAACAGTAATGGATGTAAAAAATAATTATTATTTATTCAATTGCTAGAGGCATTTTTTCCTCCAAAGTTACACACTTCCTTATTGAGTAAGTCATAAGCGTGATCTTAGAATTCAACCAATGAATTCTACACAGCTTCAAAGGTCTATTGCGAGAGTAGCTTCGTAGACCATGCGGCCATCGAAACGGGTATTATCACCAGTTGATTAAATTAATCATAGTATGAATTATTCGCAATCTTTGAGAGGAGGGATGGAATCTTCCCCTTTGCCCCCCCCCCACTTCCCTGTCCTCCTGATTGTGCCATTACACGTCATCCCCCCTCCCTCACAAATAAGATATTTTAATAAAAGCTTACCTGCCGTTGTGTTGGTGTTCCTGAATTCATGACTGTCCCGCGGTGATCTAGGCCCTCATGTCACATGACACGCGCAACACGGAAATACATCTTATCAGCTCCGTGGCAGCCGCGTACGGTCCACACATCCACACACAGGGAACGACACTCGACCTAAAATTAGAGACGGTTGGTTGGCATCAACGCGCTGTCCATTGTAGTAATCACCCGCTTAGAAGGTCGAATGAACTAAAGCAGTGTTTTTTTACAAACTGCTGCGCCGTGGTTTAACTTGAAGCATGACATATATTTCATGTTAACGATGTATGAGTTTTCGTTAAGAGGACGCACTGGTATGTCACTTGGTCTCAATTTCCAAAATAAGAGTACAAATTGTGGTTTTTATTATTTACGAACCGCCTCGGTGGCGTAGTTGGCTAACGCGCTTGTCGTGTTGAGCTCGACCGCCGAGGACGGGGAGATCAAGGTTCGAATCTCGGCTGGGTGTACTGGGGGTGGGTTTTCCTAAATGGTTTTCCACTCTCCCTCCACGCAAATGCGGGTTCACTTCCTCTAATTAAACCTCCCCAATTCCTAATCCATTAGAGTAATTAGTACTTAAAGCGTATAACCCGAATGGGTAGTAGGACGCGGTGCTAAATATTATTATTATTATTATTTACGATCCTTAAAAACTAGCAGTAAAGAACAGGACAAATTGTAAAAGATCTCCCCGGACAGAGTTTCAATATTTTTAAGACAGAATGAAAGAGACCTTGGACGACTTTTTTTTTTCTAAGAAGGGAAATCGTCCAAAGGGACGTGACTAGACTTCCGATGACGGGGAGTTTGAGGTTCAAATCTCGGTCGGGTGTACCGAGGGTGTTTTTTTCCAAAATAGTTTTTCACACAAATTTGTGTGTACCTACTATAAATAAAAGCCCTCATCCTCCTTAAAACCATTCGTATAATTAGTACAAAACCATACAACCCGAACAGGTAGTAAGACGCGGTGCTAAGGGGAAAAAAAAGTTTTCCCTAAAAAAATATAATCGATATTTGTGTGACTTTTTAACCCAGATGGCTGAAGCATTTGGTCTGGCCGAGTCTTTGTTTGGCGTTCGTGACCAGCTATTTTGTTTTTGTTGTGTTTATATTCGCCGGAACGATGACTCACAAACATATGTAGCTCCCTAAAGACGGATAACCTAGTCTGCGAACAAGGACCAAGACAGGGAAACTTGTACCTCTAGAAATAAGATCTAGAATCTTTATCGTTTAAATCCTTGGTTCTGGAAATTCTTCTAGATTATTCTTTTTTGTAAATATGTTTTATCTTTCCTGTTTTGTTGAGTCTTATTTTCGTTGTTGTGAGGGTGGATAAAACTTTACGTGCTTTGGTAGCTCGAGGGCTGAAAGAAACCCCGATCGTTTGACAGAAAGTGGAAAGTCTTAGGTTCAATTCATGGTGATAGCATGTTTATACAACAATAATGTTTTGGTGACCCTATTATGGAAAGATTGGGCTTCGAATCCCGGTCGGATGCACTGAGGCTGGTTTCTACTAAATGGTTTTATACTATCCCTACACGCAAATTCGAGTACAGTCATTTAAATTAAACCTATCTCATCCCTAGCACATTAGTGTAATTAGTACATAGGCGTATAGCCTGGTCGGGTAGTAAGACACGGTGCAAAGTAATGAGTAAAATTTTTTTTAAAATAATTTTAGAGGTGCCTTTATTACCAATCATGTGTATAAGTGCATTTTATTAACAAACATTTATATAAGTGCGTTTATTAGCAAGCATATATATTGGTGCATTGATCAAATCTACAGTCTGATTTTCATAGGGAGCCCTTTATTTGCAAACTGTAAACTCATGTAGTCACAATAGAGGAATTAGAAATATTACAATATTGTATTTACATTTTAATAAATCAAATAACACATATTTAAAAAATTGCAAATTTCAGTGAATGCCAGCGAACGTGGTCTTCCTATAAAAATCAGTGTTTAGATGACGACTGTAAGCGCTCGCTCGCTTGTCATTCTGATGCAAGAGCCTGCACAGTATTGGCAGTAGGCAATTATTAGTACAGTTATGTACTGCGGGTCGCCCAGGGCAAACAATCCCAGGGGTCAGGGTGGATTAGCTAATACACCGTCTGCGTTTCTACCTACGAGGACCCCGGTTGAATTCCCGGGCCAACTAGCTCGACCGCTATTATTAATAACGGATGGAAGGGAATTCAAATTAAGGCCAATTATTTTATTCTTTCAGTTTTCAAAGCAAAAAAATTATTTTTTGGTTAAAATAAATTTAGTACAGTATCGCTTCAGAAGATTAATTTAAATTTGTACATATTAACCTCAACAGTATTTTTTTAAATAATTGTAATGAGCATAGTAGCATTTGAATATACATTTTTAAAATTAAAATAATTAATTCCTGGTCAAATGCTATGATGCTCATAATAAATATTTAATAACTGTTGAGATTATTTATTATGTGTATAAAATTTAATCAATTAATGTATCTACTGAAGCAATATTTGATTATTTTTGGCCAAAAACTATTTTTTGGCCATAAAAAGTAAAAAAAATACAGATCTTAAGAAGATTGTCTACGTGGCTGAGATTTTCAATCAAATGTTGCGCTTAGGTTAAATATTGACAACCCTTTTTATCAGTACACGAGTTTGTTGTTTACTGGAATGAACACAAAACTACTTTTTTTTATGTCCCTATACATATATAAACTTGTAGACATAGTTAAAAAATTGAAAATTTTCACTCTAGAAAGTAAAAAAAACCGAGAAAAGGACTGTACTGGTAAAATGGATCTTTGTGAATAGAATGATGTAGTTTAATAGGAGGGCCACAAAACAAATTGTACCGAGTATCAACACAGTTTACAAATCATTGCAATCGAGAGCATCTTCGTATGAAGGGCACCACAGTTAAATTAATCTAAATTAGTTGTAAAATGACTCCTGGACACGGGAATCAAACCCGCGACCTTTGGCTTAGCGCACCAATACTCTTACCAGGGTTCGTGCCTTGCTCAGAGTCATTCTTCACTCATAGCTTAAGGAGGGGATGTAGGGCACGCAAGAGAATGTAATTGTTTTGTTTTTTTTGCAGTTTTTATAACAAAACTTTTTTTGGACCAAAATAGATAAAATGTTGTTCCAGTAGCAACGTTTAATTGAAATTTCTTCACGTGGTGATATTAACAGAACTTTTTAAATGAACAGAAAATGTTGTCATTAAATTCCAAGACACCTTCGACAGATATTCAACAACTGGAAATTAGACTTTATATTTCTATTGGAGAAATGTTTTATTTATGTTGGCCAAACATAATGTTTTGTTGTAAAAACTGCAAAAAAAATCTCTCGTCTTTTCTCGCGTCCCCTTCCACTTCACCTTGAGGCTGAGTCTATGACGGACGTGTGTAATCGTCGGCTACTTATGAGCGACCAATAGTATCGCGGGCTATCAGATACCGCCACCTATTGCGACTCTGGAGGACTGTTATGCTACCGAGCTGTACAATAAAAGATTGTAATTAAAGCGAAATGTAATGAATATCAACACATAGGCTGCACCCTATTGTAATTACGAGATTGTGCGTACGTTGGAGACCACAATGATTCAATTAATTTAAACTAACAAATCGTATTGTCATTTGTGTTTTCCTCTGTTTGTTCTCCTACTGCCGGACAGCACCACCCAGGAACGTTATAAACCCACTCGGTTTGTGGTCGTTTAGGGAACGTCTGCTCGAATATTCTCACGTCGCGACCTTCGTTCTTGCTGTACCGTGGGCCGCGCGCACTCTTGGCTACGACCGAGGTCCGCAATAAACCGACAACCCACCCCCTACCGATAGCCATTGTTCTGTGCGAGACTTTTGTCCGCCTAGAGCGCTAATCGCGGTTTATCTGTTGGACCAATACAGAGCGGTGTTGTCCACACTATTGTTTGTCGAGGTCTGGTAACATCGCCATCTCTCGCTACCGAAGATTTAGCGCTAATTTCACCTTTCATGTTTACTAAAGGCCAGTTTGTCCGTTTTCCCATTGTTTGGGACAGCTTGGTGCAACACAGAGCCATGAGCCAAGTTAGCGGCAAATGTATTCTGTATCAATGTGTATAAAATTGAAGAGACATCTTTCTAAACCAACCCTTATGATTTTATTTTTTATAATTTTGGACAGATTTTTTTTAATATTGCGGGATTCACTTTGGTGGCCGCATAATCTAAGGCGTACCTTTGCCAACCCTCACTAGAATGGAAGATCGGGGCTTGAGTCCCGGTTGCGTTTACCTTCTATACTTATTACATCCATTACAGTTTCCAGCCTGTGGCCTGGGTCTTACTTAATCTTACAGTCACAACATCCAGTCCCCTGGGCGTTAGCTTGTCACTGTGAAAGGGTAAACCCATACTTCACCAATGATAATTTCTTTCGGCCATGCCAGGAATCGAACCCGGAGCCCTTAGCTCAACAGACAGTCACGCTACCGACTGAGCCAAGGAGTCGGATGGCTGTGTTTACTAAGGGTGGTATTTCTTCAATAGTTTTCCACTCCTCCCTTATATAATCCTAAGTACACTCGACAGGGATTCGAACCCTGTTCTCCTGGTCAGTCTATTACAAGAGTGACGCACTATACCATTCGACCACCCGAAGTGATTTACGTGAAAGTATCTCTTGTAGCTTTTTTTTAGCCGTCAGATATGTCCGTTCGTAAGAGAGCTATCGGGGTGTATTGTCAGACTTGGAACGTTTTTAGAACTAATCTTGTTGGCTCGGATATTACAGCCTCGCGGAAGTTAAGACCTTTGTGACGTCACCGAGCTCCACAAAGGCGAGACCACACATTGTTTGTACAACTCAGGAAGACCCTGGCAGCTCACCCCTCACACACCCCTCACCCATTTGAAAACAAAGTTGTGAAACTACCCTCATGCTGTTTTATCCCAATTTAAAGCATGTAGGACTCTTTACGGTTGAAGTCTTTGGTTCAAATCCTTCCTGAGCTGTGGCTACTTCATTAGTAACTATGTCATAGTCCAATTTTCATAGGAAGAACCCTATTTGAGAACTAGATTTTTTTATAAGCCCTGTGTATTACTACCCGTTCAGGTTAGACGCTTATTTACTAATTGCGTTAATGGTTTAAGGGATTAGGAAGGCTATATTTAGAGAAAGTGTACCAGCATTTGCGTGGAGAGAGAGCTCGGAAAGCTATTTGGAAGGAAAATACCACTCTCAGTACACGCAACCGAGATTCGAACCTCGATCTCCCCGTAATTGGTGGCTTAGTCTACTGCGAGAGTAGCGCGTTAGACCACGCGGCCAGACAAGTTCCTGTGTTTACTTTCAAGTTTCACGTATTCATACGCCAAGTCATGTGATATGCAGCTGTCACTATTGATATATATTATTAATAGCTATAAAATAACACTAATAATATATTAAAATATTATCATTGTTGAGCACAAAATAATTGTTTGTGTTTTGTTTCTTCTTACCAAAATCCTTCTACACATTTTGATCCAAATGTATTTCAACCAAAGCTTGGTTACCACAGAGGCCTCCACATGAATTTCTCCAATTAATTGTATTTTCTCTTTCTGGGCCACCATTTCGATTCCGGGATTGTTCAAACTATGGTTAAGTTTGTGTTTCACAAATAATAACTAACATAAAACATCGAGATACAAGAATCGCCCATAAATTTTGGCGTATCCTTACTTTGGACAGCATTCTATGAAATTAGAATTAAACTAACCAATAATTATTTTATGTATATCAATTATGTATTTTAACCAAAACTTGGGATTTCGTTTGAAGCCTTAAATAGTTGTAGTCGGATTCCCTAACCACTAGCTAACCAAATCAAACAGCATATGCTAAATGCTCATTTTAAGAGTTGGTAATACGGTAGAAGTGCCTGACTCTGGTCCGAGGAGGCGGGGTTCAATCCCTAGACCAGACGTATTCAGGTTAGATTTCTCAGGTATTGGTTTATAGCTTTTTACGAGCTTCGGTAAAGTTAATTTAACACCCTTTTTCATCCTCGTCGCCATTGAATGAGCTACTAACAGTCACGTGTTGAGAGTGCCAAACAATTATAGCTCAACTTTAAATTAAAAGTAAGTAGTATTTGATCTTCTTTTGTTGGTATAAGGTTTAACCACCGGTCTAGGGGAAAACTATTTCCCCCAACGGTGATGGTTCAAACATTTAAATCTGTGCTCCTCCGTAGTTATCTCAGCATCCATGAGGTAATTTTAGAATATTTATTTGTTTTTCACAATGTAAAATAGCATCAGTAATTAAAATTGGCATTTTTTTTTCAATCCTGAATAAAATAATAATTATTATTATTATTACTATTATTATTAGCACCGCGTCTTACTATACGTTTGGGTTATACGCACTTACGCTAATGTGTAATGGTAGGGTGATTGTGAGATGAAATAGAGGACCTACAGTTTAACGTGGAATCCGAACCACGGTGGAGGCCTGGCATTCCCCACATTCACAAGATGTCTTGTCAAGAGGTGAAGGAAGGGTTTGGTAATCATATAAATCTGTACAAGGACCGAGGATTGAACCCCAGACCCTCAGCACAGAAGTCCGACGCCTTACCCCTAGACCACCAGGTCACCCGTGAATAAAATTCATTTGCCAAAAGCGCAACCAGAACATAATATGTTTTCTGATTTTTATACTTGTAAAATTTAATTGTGTAGTGAAATAGATTTTTCATTTCATAATAATTCAAATCAAAAGTTCCCACCCTTAATTTATTTCAAATTAATGAACGATTTCAGAATATCAATGTATCCACATGTGTTATGAAATCTTCTCACACACTGAGGTGATTTTGTTTTATTATGTTGTTTACAACCAAGCTCTTTTGTTCACTGTCCCCCACCTTTATTGCAAATAATTGTGAAACATTACAACTTAAGAACACTTTTTCTCTCTCTCTCTTCTGGAACCTATTAGAAACATGGCGCAACCTTGAAAGGAAGAATATTCCAGAATTATTTATTTCTAGCTATATACTCTAAAAGAAGGCTCCTTTCTTCATTCGGTCCACAGGCTTACTGTGAGATTGGTACGAGAAATATTGATCTCTCTAAATTTCACTCGATCTTAATCAAACTTTTAAAATAAAACGGTACACGTAGCGCTAAGCTATCAAGTTTACGCTGCCGTATGTACAAACAGGGTGACCTGGCGGTCTAGGGGTAAGGTGTCAGTCTTCTATGCTGGCGGCCGGGGTTCAATCCTCGGTCCCGGCACAGCTTTATCTGATTACCAAACCCTTCCTTCACCTCTGACAAGACGTGTACTAATCACAACTAGTGAATGTATGGAATACCAGGCCTCCACCGTGGTTCGGATCCCACGTTAAACTGTAGGTCCTTCATTTCATCTCACAATCACCCTACCATTACACATTAGCGTACGTGCGTATAGCCCGAACGGGTAGTAAGACGCGGTGCTAATCATAATAATAAGCTCTGCTTACCCTGGCAGCACTCCACGCCACGCCACTGCTAAATGCTATACGTAGAGGTTAAATGTATGTTTTAAACGATAGTTTTTATTAACCAAGCAAAAACTAAGCTAACTAACAGCAGTATTTTCCAGTGGTGTGTCATGGATTGCTAACAGATTGAAACTGTACCTTTGATAATGACCTCACTCACGCGATCCCCATCTGACCAATCATACCTTAGATTAGAATATACTTTCGTTGATACCTGGTCCAAAGAGTGTCCAGCTGAGAGACGAGAACAAACCCTCAGGTACAGTTTAAACGGGCTCTGCGCTCACCCGAGCAAAATTACAAGCCACGCCACTGGTATGTGTCATGCTATCAGTTTAGTTCGTAAACCCGTGTGGCAATAATTACATAGATGATAACAAATGAACGAAAACAAAACGGATACACCGTTCGTATGACTGGTAGCAAAATAATATATCGCCCAGTAAACACAATTATCAACGCGGCTTGAACAAAACGAATGCATAAAACCAATGTATTGACATCATCAAGTTTTTAATCCCCTACAATGTGCAGGATACATGCAATTTTCATGTCTAATTATCATTATTATGTTGAGATGAAGGGCGCATTGTGTTACAAAATTACAAT
>CABFVX010004152.1:56288-70863 GCA_902151425.1 Timema shepardi | reverse complement strand
AGAAGGACTGCGCCAGACCCCGGAAGTGGTCCTTGATGGTAGGCATATCCAGGTCGCGATGTAGAGTCTCATTCCGGACATACCAATACCAAGCTGCCTGAGCAGTGAGGTACAACAAGGTGACCAATTTGAACAATATTAGATTTTTAAGTTTGTTGAGAGACTTCAGCTTCTGGTAGCTTCAAACATATTTAATTACAAGTAAGTTTTCTTGTTGGTATGATTATAGTAATAGTTTTTATTTGTGTTTGTTATTATAATATCTAGGCCCGATGTACAATATAATGTTCGACCGTTTACCAAAGAATTTTTTTTTTTGCACCGCGTCTTACTGCCCGTTTGGGCTATACGCCTCCGAAGGTATATTGTGGTCAAAAAAGGTCACCAAAAAGTCACGAATTTTTGTTCTTCTGAGTAGACACCCTGTATACCGCAGGTAGCTATTATACACTTCCTTATTCCCTGTAGATTTCAGATTTTTCTCCTATCTTTCACCTGAGATAGTAAGGCCTTAGTATTTATAAATTTGAGTGCGTGGCCAAGTTTATAACTTAATAAAATAAAAGGAGGAAGGTTTTAAGTATTTGTTTTTCATAAACTAGGACTTCGCGGAAGGGGTAAAACATTATGAAAATATGAAGATTTTTATCCAGCTCCTTCATAATTTTGAAAAGGTTTAAGAACTGCATTTGTAAACAAAACCCATGCTGAATTTCCGGATTAATTTTTCCACTCAATAATTGGTTGAACAAAACCATTAATAACATAACTTTAACATCAGCAAGCATGCTTTCTCTTTCAAGTCTCTTAACTTCGTTCCCAAGATATTTAAGTTTCCGTGAACATCAAAGGCCATGTTGGAAAAAGAGCAGTACCAAACAAACCAGTGAAAAGAATTTTTCACAAAGAAAAGATTTTTAAACACTGAAATATATATATGAAAATGTGGAAAAAGATTTGTAATTACTTAAGTAGGCCTATGTGGGAAATGTGTGAAAAGGTTTATAATTACTGAAATATGTTTGAAATGTGTGCTATAATGAGAATGTTCAAAAATTTGTCCTCATATTGATTTCATATGGAACTACCTAAACTCGATAAATCCTAGTTAAACTCTTACAGTTCATTAATATTTGAAATTTTAGATTTAGAAGAAAAATTTCTACTCTGCCAATTTCGCTTAATTGAGTAACCAACACCACACGCTGTTTGTTATCTGTTCTATGACTAATAACCAACTGAAAGAAGTGCTAGTGTTAGAGTTATTTTATTGTTAGTGACTGGTTATGCTTTTGCGTCGGCTTCCTTAAACAATATTCGATAGTGTTATTGTAGATAGCTTTAGTTTGAATGACTCATAGTCACCTTGCTATACTCGTTTATCACAAGAGAGGGATATTATGTGCCCTAATGTTTTTAAAAGAGTAAACACAGAATACATACAATATAACCCACCCTACTATGTTAAGACATAGAAAAAAATGTAATAAAGTTCCTATCAAAATAGGACTGTTATAAAGAATCATATACAATCATTAGATTTGAATGCACAATCAGATAGTAAAATATGCACCATAATAGGTCAAAACAAAGAACATAAATCAAATAAACTATTTGTTTTGTGGAAAACCATACCCTATTCATAGTTGTTACAGTATATAAGGAAAGCCATCCTGAGATTTTCTTCTGTGAAGCTCCGACGTCTGTTATTGAAGAATGTTTGATACAATGAAAATGTCCTTTAGACATCGCAAGATGCACACAGGTGCATGTGAAAAACACCACAGTTCCTTTTCGGTGAATTACTCTTGTATTTCAGTTTTTTCACCAGACAATTATTTGCTTGTTTGACATACTGTTTTGCAACCAGAATTTTTATTTAATACCTGACCAAACTTATCAAGTGCAATTTTAGCAACGCCTTGATTTTCTGAAGGCAATGATACTGAATTTGATCCGTAAGAGAAGGTGAGAACTGCAAGGAACTACTTCGAGCCTCCAACTGTGTTATAATTTCATGTAATTTAGAGAAGCGGTTATGGGTGTGCCGGATCTTTTTCTCAATTCCATCTTCAGGACACACACTTAGATGCACGCACACTAGTTTTATTTCATACCCAATTAACTGCAGAGATTGAATTAATTAATTAGTAACCAACTGATGACAATAAGGGAACAAGTAATAATTTAATACATCAATCACGAGTAAAATATAATTTCTTACCTAAAAAATTGTAAATATACATGAAAAATCATTTTCCCCCGGAATATGCATTCATATGCACGATCAAACAGCGGCCTAATGATCTATTAATGTGTGACTTACAAACTATATCATCTCGGCATACCTTTAAATATGTAATAAAAAAACATGCATTTAGCATACAAATCCGGGCGCTAATGATCATATATATATACCGGGTGTTCATTTAAAAACTTACTACAAAAATATCTCGAAAACACCGCATTGCAGAAAAAAAAGTTTTAAACAAGAGTTGTTTGGTTCTGAGGAGGAAGTAAGGTGGTAAGGCTGGTATGACCTTGAATGGCGGTAAGTTAACTTTGATTTTTTTAATGAGACTTCCTATTTTTTATTACATTTTCTTGTAAGTCACGTTGTGACCATTTAAAAATGGTGGTTTTAAGCTTTTTAAGGTAAGAGCTATCACAATGAATGAGCCTCGCACGTTTTTAATTCGCTGGCATTATGATGCGCTCCCCTCCCTTCCCCTCCCGGGAATAGAATAACTCACCAGCTGACTGGTATGAATCAGTAGCTAAATTATACAACATAGCTTTACATTAAAAATCGGTCTAAAACGATCATATAGTTTAACGAGATCTTCGAGATATGTTTAAATAATATAACATATTGAAACATTATATATCTAAGCGAGACATATTTATGGAATGTTAGTGGAACATTATACACTAGTAACACTATAAGCATTAGTGAGACTGATGTGTGATGAAATGAGACCATTTGAAACCATATACACTATCAAGAGGATATCCGGTAAACAATATATTGATGAGACCCGTATCTAAATTTTACACTTATTATATGTTAAAACATATTTCCTTTGATATCTAATAAAAAATTAACATTTAAAATATCTTTGTCACATGAAATTTACAACTATCATAGAAAAAGGGGTGAAGATGTGATACACCTATTATTATTATTATTATTTGCACCACGTCTTACTACCCGTTCGGGTTATACGCACTTACGCTAATGTGTAATGGTAGGGTGATTGTGAGATGAAATGGAGGACCTACAGTTTAACGTTGAATCCGAACCACGGTGGAGGCCTGGCATTCCCCACATTCACAAGATGTCTTGTCAGAGGTGAAGGAAGGGTTTGGTAATCAGATAAATCTGTGCCGGGGTGATAGACTTAATATAATATTATATTATACCACATGCCACGTAACATCTGAAAGCTTAGTCTTATGTGTGGCTCAATCCCAGTATACACTCTTTCTTTAAAAAGAAATGGCACTTCAATTTGGCCAAATAAATATTTAGAAATATACCTGTTTACACCTATTCTTTTATCTTACAAAAATGCAACTACCTTAAACCAAAAAATGATATCATATCATTATAATTGATATTAGATTCGAGGATCATCATGATCCTAAGATTACTTGTATAATGACGTTGAGTGCTAGCAATTTTAGCGTAGAGACACGTCTGACTGACTACCTTAGAGGCACAAATGATGCGCTCACGGCTTTGGGGGAGGGGGGAGGAGAGTATTAGACATGCCTCGTGTGCCCGTTTTATGGACACGTACCTAGAAGACGGACACAACCAATAAAGGGGAGATACGGCCCCATTGATTAGGCACCCATTATTTTTGTTGCGCGTCCTGCCTTAGCTTAGTACACGGCTTGAGCTGAGAAAGGTGGGCTCATCTAAATGGAAATTTTGTGACGGGGTCCACCAACTGTACAGTCACTTCATTTAAAAATGGTGAAGACCATCGACAACATAATTTTGTCGCTCATTGTCTGCACTTTATTATACATTACGTAAGCTCATATTTTGTATGGAGTTGCATCCTATTTCTATTGTACTTTATCTTCACAAGCTGTTGTGCCATTTTTAACTGTGCGGAACGCCTGTTTCCACCTCATACTAGCTTGTTCTTTTGAGTGATTTGTAGTCAATGTAGGTAAGTCCCACTGTAAATTTATGGGTAACAAAAGCGCGTGTCTTTACTTTAAAAGAGTGGGCGTGACTGAGGTGTGAAACATTATTGAAAGCGATGTGCAACCACAACGAAGTATTATCCAATTTTTTATGATTGGAATGGTGATACGTGATCGGTGCCGACTTGAGATTTATGTGTACTCTTTCAGCAATTGACGTCGTGGGTTGGTAAAGCACTGTTGTCATATGTCGTATTCCCAAAAGAAACTGATGTTAATTGACTTCCAGTATCCATGACTATTGTACAAAGTAGACCAAAGTTTTTAAATATTTCACGTTCTGTTGCTGTAATGGTGGTTGCGGCCCTAGCTGCTCTAAGGGGCAAGAACCATACACCTTTTGAAAAACTGTCCACTACTGTTAGGATGTACTGAAATCCATTCGCGGACCGAAGGAGAGGACCAAAATAATCTCTAAGTTATCGCTCCAACTTGTGACCTCGTTTGGAGCTTAGGTAACTGGGTTAGTTCCTGTGAAAATTGCTCAAGTCTATATCCATACCGGTCTATTTGTGATGTCTTGGCTGCACTCAAGTGTGCGCCAACAGGGGAGTTGAGCACGTGATCAAACAAGACTGTACGAATTGCTCTTAGAACACACATTTTCCATGTTGGCTTACCGGATGGTTTTGTAAACAGCACATCATTATTTATGTTATAATTAGGCACTATTTTATTATTCAGGCGTGAATAAGTCAACTTAACACCGGATCCTGCCCCTGCGCCGAGCGCAGGGAGGTAAATTAACTTTGGAATTTGAGTTGAAAGGTTTGCTTTTGAACTCTCAAGTTTGGCGGTGAGTGGGGAAGACGGACGGGAGCTCCTCTTTATTTTGTTCAGACATTAGTGAAAGTGTGTCCGCCACTGAATTATCTTTACCCTATAATTATGTGAACCACACTGAAATGAAACGCCTGTAGCTTTGTGATCCATCTCGCTATCTTGCCAATTTGACGCGGAAGGCTAAGCAACCAAGACACGGCGTAGCTGTCTGTATGTAACTCAAAGAGTTAGACTCAAGCTAATGACTAAATATTTATGGTGAGGTCTTCCTATGTATACGTTGTGTAACTAAGCCCGTGTGGATGGAGGGTCGTACTTGCGTAAGCTATTGGAAAAAATTGGCCATCCGTCTTTTGGGTGAGCATAGCTCCTAGTCCTGATGATGACGCATCTGTTTGAAATTTGCTTTTATTTATATATAGCATTCTCAAAATTGGGGTTTCTCTTAAGGCGTTTTTAATTTAACAAAGGGCGCGTTTCCTTCTGACCATCTGAACGCAACCCTACTCTTGCTCACTTTATACAAGAAAGCAGCTATACTAGCCAAATTTGGTACGAATCTACCGGAAAATGCCACCATCTCTAAACATCTGGATAGTTTTTTGGGGGGTCGTCAGGAATAGGGAATCCCTAGATTGGCCTAGTTTTTTCTGGGTTTATTGACACTCCTCTGTATGAACAAGTGTGACCAAGATATACTCTTTGGTCTACCGCGATCTTAATTTGGGATGGATTGATGATCCGATCAGCCCTACAAAATCTAGTGGATACGTCCCGTAAATGTAACCGATGTTCTTAATGACTTATTATAAAGCAACAAGTCATCCAAGAAATTAAAATTAAACTTAAATTGAATATCCCCGAATATTATGTTTAGTAGGCTCTATAACACCTGGGACCCCACACTTATATGTACCGTATGGAATGTAGTTATACTCGTATAGTCCCGCTCGTGTGATAAATGCAGTGTATGGCCTTGAAACCTCACTCAGGCTCAGTTGATGGTAAGCCTGATTTAGGTCCAGCATGAAATACACCCTTGCCTGGCCTAAAAATTGAAATGCCATTTCTACTGTAGCTATCGAAGTGGCCTTAAATATACTACATTTATATTCAACTCTCTCTTGTCAACTACTAACCTATGACTGTTCCCGGGCCTCGCTACTAGGAGAGCTGGGCAAGCTAACGGCCTAATTACACCCTTCTCTAAAAGCGAGTCAATATGTTGTCTAAGAATGGCCAATTTAGTTGGCGCGAAATCACTGAACTCTTGTCATTCAACTCAATGTCATATTAGTGATAGTGAATACGTTTGTAAAGCACAGGTTTTTTTGTAACCACGTCCTCAAAACTCCTGGAGTAAAAGTGAGAAGGTTGTAATGTTTGGTTCCGTTTTTCAACCAACAATGACACACATTGTGTTGGGAAGTTTTCTAACCGTACCGAATTGCTCCTATTGTTATATATAAACTCAATTATATTTTCTCGTAGGAAAAGATTGACATTGGAAGATTCCATAAACCATGTCCCTAAAATAGCATCCATTTTTAGGCCTAGTGCTACTAAAAACCACATCGCCCATGAAAATGCTATAGTTTTTATAGCATTGTATCCTACTACCCTTCTGGGCTATACGCGTATGTACTAATTAGTACGCTAATGGTTTTAGGGAACAGGAAGGATATATTTTTAGGAAATGTACCCGCATTTGCGTGTAGGAAAGGTAGAAAACCGTTTTGGGAGGAAAAACTCAGACACCCTACTGAGGTTCGAACCTCTAGCTACCCGTCATCGGCAGCCTAGTCTACTTCAAGAGTGGTGCGTTAGACCACGCGTCCACCGAAACGGGTTTTATTGAAAATAAAAGTTTTAATTTTCTTGTCATAGCTTTGGTTTCCCGTTTCGCACCTTATGCCACACTTCTCCCTCCTTTCATTAACTTAGCTCCGCAGAGTGTTAGAGCCAAACTTTACTGATCCTGCCTGTATCGACTAACGCGAGGCCATCACATATTTTTAATAGTCAGTCTAACTTCTGGTAGAGTTGCGTAACTACCTGTATTAACATTGTCTTTCCCGCGACCAGTGGCGGACCTAGATGTTTTGACACGGGGTGCTAGTTTCCCGCTCCCTCCCCCCATTACACCGTGCCTTTGTGTCCTCTGGACCGAAACGAATTGAATGACACCAGCGCAGGGGCATCTCTAGCACCTCTGTCTATCTTTGCTTTGATCTCGTGACGTATTATCGTATCTAAACTGTTCGTGCGGTGGAGGCGGGGCTACATTATTTGTTTCGCGCTTTTCGTCCCTTTTGAAATATCTATTTTATTTAGTACCACTCGCCTCGGTGGCTTAGTTAGCTAACTTACTAGTTTCGTGTTGAGCTAGACTGCCGATGACGAGGAGATCGGGGTTCGAATCTCTCTCGGGTGAACTGGGGATGGTTATTCCTAAATGATTTTCCACTTTCCCTCCACGCAAATGTGGGCTCACTTCCTGTGCGTTCAACCTTGCTAATCCCTAACCTACTAGCGTATATTAATATATAGCACCGCGTGATACTACCCGTTCGGGTTATACGCTTAAGTACTAATTACGCTATTGGGTTAAGGATTGTTAAGGTTGAGTTTAAAGAAAGTTAACCCGCATTTGCGTGGAGGGAGAATGGCAAACCACCCCACTTTACCCGATCGATATTTGAACCTCAACCTCCCCGTCCTCGGCAGTCTATCTCAACACGAAACTAGTTCGTTAGCTAACCACGCCACCGAGGCGGGTCCTTTTGAAATAGTGCGCTTTTGTGCACTCTTTTTAACGGGAACCTTTCGGGGTTTACCATTGAGAGTATTTAACCCCCACTGGTTCATTAGACTGAGGATTACTACACTTATATTCCCCCTGATATCTACTGATTCCACAATTAGCGTGCTCGTAACGGGCTGCTTTATGTTTCAAGTCATTGATTGAACAGGCCCCCTGGGAATAAGAAGTTTCATATCTGCTCACAGGTTTTTAAACATTCTTTCTACCTCCTTATGCGTGGAATATGCCCCATAATTAGGGTTTGTACTACAATAATTTACTCCGTAATACTTTCGTGCATCTTTTAGTTTTCGACCTCTTACTTCACCCGCTAAGATGTCAAGAGAATTTACGGGAAACAAGTCGCTCCTAAAACAGGCGAGGAAAGAACTCCAGCCTGGCCAGGGGTTGGCGTTGTTCCTAAACCAGTCTCGGCGATTCCCGAAAAATAGTTCGGGAAGGGCCTTTAACAAATTCACAGTTCGATAGTGCATAAGTGATCTTTTGTTCACATTGATAATCTAAAAATTCAATGGGGTTTGAACTTTCGTCAAATTTTGAATTACATTTTCGGAAAATATTAAAAACATGAAAATCTCTATTTGACGACGCAGGATTGCTCTGTGATGTAGCCACAGTTTCAACCTCTTCTCAATTGCGGAATTGACCCCGGTTGAAGGTGGATTAGCTACTGTAGTATACTAATTTTTAAAAAAATGTATTTTATAAATTATAATTTTCTGTGTCTTCTGAATCTTGTTTACATAACGTTTAGATGTATAAAAATTGTGCTATTTTTTGCTGGGCGCCACTCCTAGAATCTAGGAGAAAAATAATAATGATATAAAAAAAACATTTAACTCAGCTAATTCAGACAGTGACACGACGACTCTCAATACTCGAGACCACTGGGAAATACTTAAAATAAAGCAGGAGCAATTTCGATAAAAATGGATTGTTGAAATAAAATGTAATTTAGACTAAAATAAAAATAAATGTATAAAATATCAACTATTGGAACTTTTGTGGGTTTATTATTGTTTCTTTTTTTACCACATCCCAATCCTACCTATGAAATTCCGGATAGTTATAATTCTAATTTGACAAAATAAAATAGTATTCTTGAGACAAAAAGAAGAAAAGAAACAAAAAATCAATAAAATTATTATTTAGACATAAAAAGAAATCTTAATTAATTCTCTGAATTAGATAGTCTTTCTGAAAGTTCTTACATGAATTATGATTTTTGATAAAAGAAAAAAAAACATATGACTTTAAAGTTGAAGAGTTGGCTTGACCTCACCAATGAATTAGTCCGTGCTGAAACAACACCAACTTCAGAAATTTGTTTCACTTTATTAATGTTAATTCTTCCACAATCTAAACAAAAATAAACAGTCTAGTTCTTGCACATACACTTAGCTTTCCATTTGCTATTAGTACTTTAATTTACAACCATTAGTTCACTTTAAAAATAATTTGAATTAAGAGCTCCACAGCTTTGGCTCCATGTTAGACCTACACCGAGGAAGAAGACCCAGTATCCTACAAGTTTTCCAAAATCAAATTTTAAAATGTTCTATTTTTACTTCCAAGTCCAAAGAGAAATCTAATATATTAAAACAAAATATAAAATGTTGGCTATGGACTAGGGATAAAAATCAAATAAAATGCAAGTTTAATATAAATATTGAACTGTATGCTAATGAATGTGAACAATGTTTTTATAAAGAATTAAATGCATATTTCTATCTGTCAAAATTGAAAAGTGCGCTAGTTTGGAGTTATTTACGTATTGCCTGGTTTCTTCTTTTACAATCACGAGATCCGACACTCACTTGTTTGACATATCTGCGCATGCGTTGAAATAAGTCATGGCCGACAAATAAATTAAAAGTCAACAAACTTCTGAGAAGGATAATTAATATGTTTAATAAAAAGTAAGTGTTCATCCTTAAGTCAAAATTCTTTATTTAAATTATTTTAAACAATGTTATACGTTGTTCCTTCCATCCTTCTATTTTATTGAATGGATGTAAATAGTATTATTAGTCAGGCCGGCGACACAGCGGCCGAACTTTGAAGTCCTTAATTTCACACGAAAATAAATTTGAAATTATTCACAAAGATTAGAAAAAATATAGGGAAATATATGGTAGGGTGGCAAATAACGTCACACTACACCCTTCTGCAGCTGACATAATTGTGCCGTCATTTCGCCGGAAATTTCCCTAGTCTCGTCCAAACAATTGCAATAAATTTACATTTTTTTATTTGTTATTCATCCTCCCCACTCTCGGGGTGAATGCTTCCCATTATATTGCCTATGTGTAACAGATTAACTTGTAACATACTCAACTGAGAATATGAGGGAACATTACATCCTTTGACTTTGGTCGAGAGCTTAGAAATGGTATCTTTTATGCCGGGATCACGATCAACTTAACGTAACTTAACGTAAAGGTTCTCCTCGTGTTTTTAAATGGAATAGATCATGATGCAGTTGACTTAACGTTGAATTGCAGTTAACTTAACCTAATAGATATCCTGGGAGGTATTTCACTTCACGGAAACGTTACATGAAGGTTATCGCATGATCTAGCCAGCCAATCATTATGTGAGTGACGTCTACAGGGCTATTTAGTAATTCATTTGTTGGTTTTATGACCAAGGTATAATCTTTAGCTTCATTTCTAGTGGTCGGATATTGAAACAAAATAATTAAACTAAACTAGGAAAGCTAAATTTATCAAAAAAGTTTGGTGATAAATTTGTGTTATATATATTGAAAACTGTAAACATTCACAGATCATCACTTTTCAAATAGTACAAATCACAGATCAAAATACATACTCTTAGAATGCAGATGTTTGGTCATTCGACCATCAAAATTTTATTGCATAATTTTAATAAGGGTATAAATATAAGCTCTAAATATTGATTTAATGATTTCAAATCATTACAGTTCTTGAGTTATAAGTAGTCAAACTTACTATTTTATCCATTTTAAGTACTAATTTTAAGGTAAAGTAGTTAATGTATGGGGATTAAATTTATTCTAGCTAGACATGCATATGAAGTGTATGCAATGAAGTACTTACAATATTTTAAATAAAATTAGTTTTTAAGTTTTAAGCTATTTAATAGTTGTAAAATTACATAATTTTTTTATTTTATACAAGTACTTTTCGTTTTATACCCCGATACTTTGATTTTATATAATTTTGTAGTATTTAATGTCGTGATTTCAAATTTGTTTGGTTTATTAGTCTAACTCTACTTTTTTATTTTATTACTTACACGACGTTGATCAATTTAAACGTCAATTTCCTGAATCTTTTTGCTTAGACTGTACCTACCAATAACAAAGATTAGCCGACCAATGAAGGATCGGGCTACCATGTCTCTGACTAATGACTCATCCTTAAGTGCTTTTTTTTTAGCACCGCGTCTTACTACCCGAGTGAAGAGTTGTCTCTTTTTCCTTCCTCGAGTAATTTGGCATTTGGATAGTATTTTAATGTGTTAGTTTTATTCTTCTACTCAAAGTGCCAAAGGAACTCATCTCTTGGTACATCAAAACGCGTATTGATTTTAAACCTATTGTTTATTTGAATATTACTATTAACTTCATGAATGTATAAAAATATATGATTTTCACCTTTATTACTGGTTGTAAATTGAACATTATAAAGATCTTAAAAGTTTTGAAAATATATCTAATGCCACAGAATAATGCACTTCTTTAGGCATTTTATAAAAAAAAAACACATAATTCTGCGTGTTTATTGAACATGGCTAAGTTCAACCCTAAAATGCAACGTGCATCAAAGAAAACGAAACAAAAAGGTAAAATCGAACAAGAATCGATATAAACTTAAAACCATGAAAGATTTGATCTACGATGTTTTCAGGTACGTACAAGGCCGTAGACCGTGGAAATTTTATGAACAAAATATATATGGTTTTATTTATGGTTCAAACAATATCAAAATTAAGATACAAGTACAAATTAAGCAGCTGTGTAACCATAAAAAGCACTCCAGAGAGCTACTAAAGGTGTTTAATATTTAGAATTTTACCTACTTTCAGCAGTTAGGGGGTTATGTTTCCAAAAAAAACACTCCTGATAACTTCTAAAGGTGTTTAATACTTATAACTTGTCCTAGCCTCTGGCAGTTAGGGGGTTATGTTACCATAAAAAAACACTAGGTGTTTAATATTTAGAATTTGTCCTAGCCTCTGGCAGTTAGGGGGTTATGTTACCATAAAAAACACTAGGTGTTTAATATTTAGAATTTGTCCTAGCCTCTGGCAGTTAGGGGGTTATGTTACCATAAAAAACACTAGGTTTTTAATATTTAGAATTTGTCCTAGCCTCTGGCAGTTAGGGGGTTATGTTACCATAAAAAACACTAGGTGTCTAATATTTATAATTTGTCCTAGCCTCTGGCAGTTAGGGGGCTATGTTGCCAAAAAAACACTTCAGATAGCTTCTAAAGGTGTTTAATATTTTATAATTTGTCCTAGCCTCTGGCAGTTAGGGGGTTATGTTACCATAAAAAACACTAGGTGTTTAATATTTATAATTTGTCCTAGCTTCTGGCAGTTAGGGGGCTATGTTGCCAAAAAAAACACTTCAGATAGCTTCTAAAGGTGTTTAATATTTAGAATTTGTCCTAGCCTCTGGCAGTTAGGGGGCTATGTTACCATAAAAAACACTAGGTGTTTAATATTTAGAATTTGTCCTATCCTCTGGCAGTTAGGGGGTTATGTTACCATAAAAAACACTAGGTGTTTAATATTTATAATTTGTCCTAGCCTCTGGCAGTTAGGGGGTTATGTTGCCAAAAAAACACTTCAGATAGCTTCTAAAGGTGTTTAATATTTAGAATTTGTCCTAGCCTTCGGCAGTTATGATGTTATGTTGCCAAAAATAAACTTCAGATAGCTTCTAGGTATTAACTTGTCGGTCAATTGGTCAATCCATCTCGACCTTTGTATACCAGTAGGTCCTCTCATGTCAAAACATTTGTATATCTTATCAAATGGTCCTAAACGTGTCGATCACTTGACACACTTAAGCTTTGAAATATTTGTATTTATTTGGTCAACCACTTGGCTGTTGATCACTTTGCCTTCTTATGTATAAGCTTGTCGACCAGTTGGTCCTACTCTTGTAGGCCACTTGACCTACGTGGCATTCGAACATTTTTACAGCTTTTCGGCCGGTTTGTAAGATGACAATCATGAGCTCTGTTAACTATTATATTAATAACGAAAAGTAATACTTTTTTACTACCAATAAAGAACTCCAAAACCTGCTCCGGTGCTAGTATGATCTCTAAGGCATCACTCTTGTCGTAGACTAGATCGTTAAAGACAGGGAGATCGGTGTTTGATCTCCGTCAAGTGTACAGAGGGTAGTTTTAATAAAAATTGTTTCCCACTCTCTCTACGCAAATGCGAGTGCACTTCCTCTAAATTCAGCTTTCCTAATCCCTAACTAACTAGCGTAATTAGTACATGTGAGTATACTGTGAACGGATAGTAAGACTCGATGCTAAAAGAATAATATAAGAACTCTTAAACTTCCATCACTCAAATTATTTCATTAAATTACCTAGTAATAGATTTTTTTTTCTTCTAAAAACACATTTTGTAAATATAGGTCTAATAGTATTCGGTACAACAAATACTTTGCGACACGTGTAATAAGTTCATTATTTTAAATTATTAATACTCTATGAATCTTAGTAGCCAGGATTCAAACTCAAGACAATAACTCCCGGGAGCCGTGCAGTGACCATTCATGTTATAAATTAGCGAAAAAAAGAGGTAGTGTTATGACAACACTGTTGTGAATAAAGAGCTGGCAATCCCAGCGTACTTTCCCACTCCATCTGCCCACCCCCCCCACTCCCCCTTCACAACACAACACCACCCTTCATCCATGTTAAAAATTCCCTGTCTAAATGTTATAGCCTATTCATTCTAGGAGTAGCTTGTTGGTCACCTTAAGTTATTGCGTTAAGTTACGTGAATTGTGATCACACATCTGTTTTCTTAAGTTAATTGAATGTTAAGTTAAATTTAAGTTGATCGTGATCCCGGCATAAATATGGGAATTTCTAAACATGCTGCGGGGATCCTCGATTGAATTATACTGGAGTGTCCCGTGTTCCACCATTCGCCACAATTGCGACCTCATTGCGTATACTGTGGAGGTAGGAGCTTAATTTCGGTTTGAAATTTCATATCCGCGTTTCTCCGACTCTAGTCTGTACACGTCCATGTTTTAAACACTTATCGGTTTTAATGCATGGAGTGCCTAATTAATTGAGTAAGGGATTTCAGTCATCTCATGTTAAAATAAGTTTGATCTACTTTCTTAGTTATACGATAACGATGTGCATAAAGCCTTGTGAAATGAGGGTTTATTCCAACTTTTAATATCAATTACATGAAGACTCATTGATTCAAACGAATGCATTTTCCTACTAAACTGACGTAATATTAAGTTGATTTGGGAGTCATACCAATATTTGGGTATTTGGGGTAACGTGCATATGTACGTTAATTCTCAAACAGGCGAGAAACCCCCTTAAACGTTCGCAATCTCTCGCCATCACGTAATTCGTGCCTATACAAATCAAACATTGAATTGCGTCTGCAGGAAACGCACGACTTTTTACAATAAGTTTAGAATTTTGAGCGTTAATGCATAACTTGGACCATTTGACTACAGAACAATTTAAGGAAAATGGG
>CABFVX010004152.1:0-55766 GCA_902151425.1 Timema shepardi | reverse complement strand
GGGGGGGGGGGGGGAGCGGCGGCTGCTTTGTCAAACTGATGAAGAGAGTCTCCCAAAATCAAACAAGACATAATAAACCCCAAGCCTCCACTATCAGAATAACTAAGCTACGCACAAATATACTATAAACATATTTGAATTTACTTACTCAAAAGAATTAGTTTTACAACTTACAATCTGAGCATAATTTTTCAATACAAGCATAACTATTTCTATGACTATTTTCACCTAAATATGAATTATTAGACTTATCTCTGACTTTTTTTTTCCAACTTCATGTCGGTCTTGCTATCAAAAGTTCTGTACCATATGAGTGCCACGCCCCCTGTGACCTCCGGGAACTGCACGTAGAATGGTACGTACTGGAATGATGAGTGTGCCATGCCCCCTGTGACCTCCTGGAACTGCACATAGAATGGCACGTACTGGAATGATGAGTGTGCCACGACCCCTGTGACCTCCTGGAACTGCACATAGAGTGGCACGTACTGGAATGATGAGTTGCCATGACCCCTGTGACCTCCTGGAACTGCACGTAGAATGGCACGGACTGGAATGATGAGTGTGCCACGCCCCCTGTGACCTCCTGGAACTGCACATAGAGTGGCACGTACTGGAATGATGAGTGTGCCATGACCCCTGTGACCTCCTGGAACTGCACGTAGAATGGCACGTACTGGAATGATGAATGTGCCACGACCCCTGTGACCTCCTGGAACTGCACATAGAGTGGCACGTACTGGAATGATGAGTGTGCCACGACCCCTGTGACGACCTGGAACTGCACGTAGAATGGCACGTACTGGAATGATGAGTGTGCCACGTCCCTATGTGACCTCCTGGAACTGCACATAGAGTGGCACGTACTGAAATGGTGAGTGTTCTACGCCACCTGTGACCTCCTGGAACTGTACGTAGAATGGCACGTACTGGAATGATGAATCCAGGACTCTTCCTCTGCTGCCTCTGGATATGGCATGGTCGCCAAGAATAGACATTCCACCGGAAACTGCCCCACGTATATTTTAATTCTCCTGTTACCGTTTAACGCCTTAACGTTAGTTGTAACGTATTTTGCGTCCGTAACGCTAACAGCGACTTGCTCTTGTGTATGGCCCCGCCGCTATCTTTTGCTACGTAACGGCATACCAGAGTATGTGCCGATTCTGGTTACACTGTTTATTCTGGGCTCATTTGAACTTCACCAGATAACTTACATGGGTTGAAGTCCCAACCCTCACTTGAGAATAATAACATTATTATGTATTTGAGGGAGGGTGTGATAATCAATGACTATATAAGCAATTCGATATAGTTTTCCTGATTTATTGCAAATACTCTACACATTATAGCTACTGGAACGAAACACCATGTATAGCAAAAACTTGATACAATGCAATTGTTAGACAACCTAACATCCATCTCTGTCGTCGTACAATACATTACTCCTTGACCTACCGCCAAGTAACGGCGTAACTCTTTATCTACCGGCGCTGCTTCAACAACTACGTCCGGGAAATGAATGGTGAGAGGGAATGCCCGCACGACTATTGCACATTTTTATGATACGAAGCACTATTATACTACAATCTATAAACCTATCTTAGTTCTAATTATTACGTTCACTTGGCTGATTTAGAACACCTTTCAAATTATTCTTCTAGATTAAAGCGAATTTAGAACACTGTTTAAATTAAAACTGGGACTTATTTTGTTTGCGTGGTTTTGACCATGACTAAATTCTTTGTTTTTAAATTCGCAAAAATTAAGAATTATGGCAAAAATGTGTTCTAAGCAACAAAATTATATAAAAAAAATTAGCACAGTTTTCAGTGATGCACTGGAAATGTTTGTCGAAAAAGTTCTACATGATATTCATCAATATTAAAATGTTCCTTTTCAAGCCCATTCTTCAAGATTTCAATAGAAGACCTTTTTTTTTTTTCATGGTTGAGCTTATTCTTATTTTATCCGAGTATTATCCTTTCCCATTTCCATTCATCGAAGAACATCAACTATTTTAAACAATGCTCTAAGAACCGAACTAAATCTATCAAACTTATTTTTCTAAATATCTATATCAGAAATGTAATATTGTAATTATTTTTTTTTCGGCAGTTATTGTTACTATTTCAGCTATCGTTGGATATACCATATTTATTTTATCTTGCCTCAAGAATATATTTTATAGTATATTTTTTTTAATTTAAATTAACTAAAATCATAATACATTTTGTCTTTTTGTGATTAAATTTATTTCAAAATTTTATATTTCTTTATATACAGTATCAATGGAATATGTATCCTATTCAAGAACACATCATCATATAAACATTTAAAATACGTAGTATATAGTATTTTTACATAACCGGAACTCCCTGGGCACGAATACTGAAATTTACATAGTGTACATTCAAAATTATATTAATAATATTTAAAATGATAGTTACGTGTATTTTTATTTGTATCACTTCTTCATAACTGTTTGTATTTATCGAACTGTGGTCAGAATTATGCACGTGTATTTGTTTTAGAAGGTGTCCTGATTTCTTTCAAGCTACCAAGGTTATACTTAACTACTTGAATGTGTCCCGTTGTTGAAGGTCGGGGCGGATATCAGCTTCAGGCTAATGTATCAGGGCACCTTAACGCTACTCATAAGTTCCGGGATCATAGGTTTCTCGAATTCCTCACCGGCTGAGAAAATAACTTCTTCCACATTTAATATATTTCAAGTAAGCAACGAATTCGCTAGAAGTAACCAACTACACTCCAGCCATCTTAATATCGCATTTATATGGTGGTAATTTATATTAACATGGTCCATTTGGTTATAATTATATAATATATTGTTTTATTTTCATTTACTTTAGGGATCCTTATAGGTTATACAGATATTTGGATAGCTAGTTAATTCCAAATTGTTACAGTAATCTTAATTCTTTGATATTATTAGTCATAAAAAAATTAATCAACATCTATCGCATTAGGTAAAAACTATTCAACAGGTTACACTAGATCAGGGATTTCTAATGTCAGATTAGCGTTATAATTATTTTAAAATCAACGCTTCATTTCTGATTGGGTAATGTGTCCCATTGACATTTGTTGGGCAATGATTGCGAATGGGAATAATTTNTAAATATTATATAAACATTGTGGTGATCAAAACATAATTCTATTAAACATTTAGTAAAGTTTTTGTTCTATGTTTAATTTTTTTAACTATACATACGCTCATTAAATAGTTTCCAGAAACATTCCATCTATAGCGTGGTTAAAAAGAATATATATATATATATATATATATATATATATATATCCCATATCGGGGAACCCCGTTGGATTTCTCTGTCACCATCCCTGCATCCTTATGAGCTAGGGGCTACCTGCCTGGAAAATTTCAGCTTCATAGCTCTTCTAGGCTTAAGGTTTTTTAGATAACCCCAATTTTGGAAACCTCCAATTATAATTTTCAGTTACCAAAGGGACCGGGTTCAATTCCCTTGTTCGGGTATCATTTAGATACGACTCATCTCCGTAACTATAATAATTCTTCCCCCCAACTTCGTCTTTGATTTACTTAATTGTATAGCGTTTCTTTCTTTTATATTAATGATATAAGGTTAATATAATTAAGAACAGCCAAGAAAGCTCTACTTTTCTATAAAATGGTGGAGATAAAGTTCTTTCTTGGCTATATTTCATTTAATGTTATAGCAAGTACTTAAAGCTTAAACTTTGCTCAAAGATTTAGGCTACCTTATCATCGTGTAGTAGAACTTGATTTGTCTCTGTTTTATCTTCATGGAGATAACTCTTTGTCAGGTTCATTTGAAAATTATTAAATGAGACAATGACTAATTATTTTCGTAGTGTGTCCATATTTGTGTAGTTTAGGCAAATTCCCTACAACAATGCTCAAACCGAGAATACATCCATGATACTATATTTGTTTATCTATAATATTTGCCTAAAATTAGTTTCGAAACTATTTTAAGAGTTCCGTACATTATCTTGACATTATTATTTATTGGCATTTTTAACCGTTTTAATCTTGCATACTTTCTGATGTTTGGAACAAAACTTTCAAACATCTTCTATTGATAAACATTACTTTTATAAGTTTACCTCGCTTATTAAAAACTTTTTAAAAATAAATTCTGAGCAAATATGATAACTTTTTTAAAAAATAACAATTTTCATAGGTCAATCGCTAATAAATTAACCTTAAGTTCTTTCCTATCTTAAGAAATAGTATCGTTTTATTTATAATCTAAAACTCTTCCTAGATATTTATTTTAAGGATAATTGTTATTTAAATTTAAAGTAAATTTCTCTAGAGGCTACCTCTAAAAGTTTGAATAAAATCCATCAAACCCTTTTGGCTGTATCTCCATGTATAGACATACAGAATTGTAAAAACTCACTTTTTACTTTACCTCAACCTCTCGGAGAGAGAAGTATTGTGATCGTAAAAAAATTAAACTAGGTTTGGATGAATGTCGAAGTTTCAATGAATCCCTGAGAACGTAAAAAAGGTTTTTGTAATGCCGTTTGTATATCTGAATTCTGGCCTAGAACCAAAACCATTTTACCGTTCAGCCTAATACTTGATAGCTAAGGTTTTCATAAGGTTCTAGCGATAATTTTTTAGAATTAGATATATAACCCTAAAACTAAGTGTATTTTATCGAAAGGCATAAAGAGAAAAAAATCAATTTTCTCAAAATCCGCTATTACGAATTCGATGGCATTGTATAAATAGCCACTGTTTAACATTAGAAAAAAATGGCAACTCTTATTTTCCCATAAAAAATAACTTTTAGGGTACCTCATTTACATAAGCGGAAATTTTCAATTTTCATCATATTACCGCAACTATTTGAAATATGAAATAACTTTACTTTATAAAGTTGTAATACTATTAAATATAAAAATATTTAATTTAAATATATTTTCATAAAACCCGTTTTTCAACTAAAAGCATATATATTATTTTTTTGCTCAGATCTTTGAAAATGAATTTGATTGTTATGCTCTTTGGTGGGCAGAGATATTCGTCTTTTCTCGTGGTGTCTGTAACAGTGTATATTATTTAATTCAGGCCTATGCTCTTTGGTTGAGTGTTTCCGCAACATTGTATTTTTCCGTTTCGCAAATCTTACGAGGTTTTAGTAAATGTATCTGTTTTAAGGTAAAAACAGATAGAAACTCTTATGATGTACCGTACCATTTATCAATTTCAAAGATGAATAAAAGTCATGGTCCATCGTAATCTTTTTTATAAATTTTCAAGGTCATAACACGTATTCTAAAAGAAAGTAAAATCGGTCCTTTGTGGTTATGGAAGCCCCATTTAACACCTACCCTCATTTCTTCAGGACTACTTATTATTGATGCAATCAAGTGAGCTAATATTCAGTAAAAGTGAACTTTCTGGTTGATCAAGTTGTTCTGTTGACCTGCGTGGATTGTCTGCTCCGAGTCTTGATTCATGGCCCACCTCTCATAACCTTTCCATTGTATTGTGGGTTAGTTGCTTGTGGCAGTCTAGACTGGTTCTCTGCTCTCTCATGGTCACTCTCACTTTCACCACATCTCAACGCCGTGTAGTCCCGATTCGAACTAGAGTTGGGAAAACTTAAAAATGTCTTATTGCTTATTTCACGTAACATTTTTATTTACATTAAATTCCACTTTAGTGTAAAATTAATAGTTCAAGTTTTTATATATATAAAAAAAGGATGTCAACCCATAAAAATGTCACCCATATAAAGTTGTACAATTTTATATTAGATACCTCTTGCTCCTAAGTAACCTTTAGTTTTTAAAACGACATATTTGTTTCCACTAAATGTTGCCATTTATTTATTTATTCAGAAATATTTCCTCTGAATCACACTCATAAAAGTGTAAATATTTAGCCCTGATCTTTTAAGGAAAATAATGACGCTAGAAGGGGGTTACGGATTTTTGTGATTTTCAAAGGTGAAAGCCATTACTATCATGCTAAGGACATTCCTAATTAATAAATTATATTTTTCGGAACATGCGGGCCTTAGGCTTTATTACTAGGCCTTATTACTCAAGAAGATGGAATTGAATTTCGACCTGTAACAACTTATATTTTGCAATGGCTCAAACAGTCGCTGTGCTGTTGCGTCGGAGGTTCAAACTCTCGCGATGCTTCTACAAGTGGGGTCTCTTCTCTCCCACTGTTTATCTCGGCTTGTATTAATACTTGCTTATAAAAATATTACACAACCTAACCAAACCTAGCCTTCAATTATTGGTAAATAAATGGGTGTTAATGTTCTGTTGATCTTGTAACTAATAAAACTAAAACGCATTCTTAAATATATAGTAGCTTTATTCGGACAAAGACTTAAATATATATATAATTTTTCATGTTTTGGATTTTTTCACACTTTTTGGATGATTCCTCTACAATTTTCCAAAATTTCAGCACTTTATTTCATTAGAAAATACAAAAACTCTAGGCAGCTATGCATGGATAAATAAATACATAGACACCTACACACTCTAACACACTTATTCACTCATACACACACAGGCACACTTACACATATATACGCACACAAATACAAGGACCGACACATACACAGGCACGGACACACATACATAAATACTCTTGAAGAATTGTATAATACTAATTAAATAAAATGAGTAGCACAACTTCCTTCGGATGGTAAGTAAAGCCGTCGGTTCCGTGTCGAGTGTGGCATGTAAAATTACCATTACCAGCAAAATTGGTAGGCCCTTTCCCTCTCGCTCATAGAAATTCTCGTCTGCTTATATAATCAGTCGGTTCAGAAAGTGTACGTTCAATACCTCAAATAAAATAATGAAATAAACATAAATAAAATTTAAATTGCATGGTCATCTTGACTGTATTTTTGTTTAATTCTCTATAAGGTGAATTGGGGGGAACACCCCCTAACCCCCCAAATCGCGTGAGCTACACTCTATTCTCGAACCATAAAATATAGAGTGCGGGCCATGCATCGTTTTCACGCTGACCCTGGTTTCAGTCTATTCCGGCCTTATTAGCGAGAAGGATCAATCTCTCTAGAGGTGACCCGCTTCGGTGGCCGCATGATCTAAGGCGTTACTCTTGCAAAAAACTATACTGCCGAAGATGGGTGGATTGGGGCTCGATCACTGCTGGGTACACTGAGGGTTTTCTCCTAAATGATTTTAAACTCTCCCTCCACGCAAACGTGGGTGTACTTCTTCTAAGTTAAACCTTCTTTATCCTTAAAATATCGTCACCTGAGAATGCAACTGTTCTATCTCCATAAAATGGATAAATTTGAGATAGTTGGTGTTTACACAAGATCAAACCTCAATGTTCTTTTACACAAAAGGGGGGGGGAAATGGACATAGATCACTTTCATTCTTGGGTGACGATATTAGTGTAAGGGAAGGATTCTCAGGTGCGGCACGTGAGACATGCAGAATAGGCCACTAACATACATAATAACATTATTTACAGATTGTTTCCAAACACAATAATGGGGCAAATGATTGACGAAGGATGAATACGTCTGCATGTCGTACGGTTATAGCAGTGACGGGACCGATCAGTTGTATGCCGCCTTATAATAATTATGCAAAACGTGAATTACTCGGTAGCCTGCATTGACCACTGTAAGGTATCGCGTACAGACAAAGATTATATCTCTGAGCGACCTTTTCTCCTGCACCTTTCAACTGTGCCAGAGCTTCTCGCCGAAACTCTGAATATCGTGCTTTTTTGGCGTCATTTGTCACGGGCAATATTTCCCACACTAAATTAATAGAAGAAATTTGATTGTAGCTCTGTTTAAGGCTATTTGAAACCATATAAGATGCAAATCCCAAACACTATTGTGAACGTTGTGGGATGCAATCAACGCCTATTTATGGTTCCTTTGGGCACTACGACAAAAGAATAACAAAAGTTACTTAGTAAAACTTGATCAAGGCTCTTTACTACTGTCCCTGAGGGGTCGTCTCTCAAGGGGATCAGTCATACAAACTTACAAAAGACGTCAATCGCTGTGATTAAGACGTAGTTTTTTTCTTTATAGTGAGGAAGGGTGTCGAACAAAAAACGAAAATTCTCTAGAGCGAAACTAGCAATGCTGTTAGGTAACGTCCCGTATCCACGATTATGGGTGGATTTGGCTCTTAAACACTCACCACGCCCCTTCACCTTTCCCCGGAGTTCAGCCTCTATCTTATTAAAAAACACTTTTACCTGCGCAACAACTTTAAAAAGAACCACCTCACAGGATCACATCGCATCAAATAACATAGTATAGATTAGCAAATATGTGGCATTCGGGATCAAGCCCGTACATAATTAATACTGGTAAAATATCAATCAACAAAACCCCACCTGGGGTGTATACTAGCTGAACAATAACACAAGTGTAAATTTATAATACTAATAAATACAAGTCCAATAGATCAAAGATTATCAAGACATACATTTTCTATAACACCAATTTTTCCTCAAGGGAAGAACATTGCTTACTAAATCAAGCAAGGATACGTTCGTACAAAGCCAAATTCTTACTATTAAAAAAGAGGGTAGGTTTATATAGTAAAAAAAGGGGGGGGGACCAGGTCCATCCCACTAATTTCAGTAAGGATACAAGGGCGTCCTGCAACAAACGACCATGGCGCAGTTTCTATTGGTTAGATCGGTCTCTCAGTCTCTCCTCCTTGACGAGCTTTAACCGTTGCAAGCTTCCTGCCATAGATATATTGTCCATTGAGAGCCCCCCCATTTTCAGCACCGAGTGGAACAGTTGGATTCACCCCGTTTAACCCGTGTAGTTTCCTTGCCACAGCCAGAGAGAGAGACTAACATCTCAGCCTACTCTGGGGCAGAGAAGGAGACCTGACTTTCCTCCTTAAACACGAGTGTGGGGGCAAGATGACGGGGCCCGTGGACCGTGGAGAGAACCTCGCCCAAGTATTGCCCGGGCAGAGCTACGTCCAAATATACTTTTATATATTATCATAAAACAAAAGCAGATAGGTGTACATTGGAGGTCGAAAACGAGGCATTTGCTATTTGGAACTGTGTAACGACACCTCCAGGGTTTGGCCAAAGTCAAGTAGCTACCTCTTGATCGTAAAATGCACTCAAAGGTTTCACTAAACTCACATCAAGGGGCTGTAAGCGGGAGTACAATGTGGCGGAAAACATAACATAATGACATCATTGCCTCTCGCGTAATCAATAAGCCGTGTGTGCGTGCGCGTGCGTGTGTGTGTCCGTTAAGCAGAAGTAAAACTGGTGAATCTTTACTTACCCGACTCCATGCCACAAATATCTTTAACTATGACACAAATATTTCCGACTGCATCCAACCACTTGAATGACATTCAATCCATGCTCCTGGCGGACAATCTTTCATAAGCTGATCCTTTCCACGGATGCGAAGAAATACAAAAAGAGGAGACATGTATGCTCCAGCAGCACTGAAACAAACCTCAATGGTGACTGTATTGCCTTTTTCAGCAGATGTCAGGCAGCCAACTTGCTTTCTGCCTTTCATTGAGAGTATCTTAGATCTGTGCTTTGGGACTACTGACACGCCAGTCTCGTCACAATGGTGTATCCTGTCTGGGGTTAGTTTGTTTTCGTCCACAACTCGGGTCAAAAGGTTAAAAAAAAACTCCCCAGCATTCATTTTGTTAAAAGTAGCTGCTCTAGCCGCACTTGTGGCTTCTGGTTTTCTAAGTTTCAGTTGGGGGTGGCGAGATTTAAATCCACTTAGTCAAACTTTGCCGGCTATATTTTTTTAAATCTTTATTAAAGCTATGATGTTTCTTCAATTTTTCAGCCCATTGATATGCTAAGAGCCTGAGGTCATACGAAGCTAGGCCAAACAACATTTCTTCCATTTTTAAACTGTAGTCAACAATAAGGTCCTCTTCTTCCAAAGAGACAACAGTTTGAATAAGTCCCAAGGGTTGAACTAAAATTGGGTTTTGCTGATCTTGATAAATATTTCTGGAACAACAGAGAATTCAATCTTCCGTTGAGATATTAAAAGGAAGGTAATTGAACTTCAAAACACCACACTGGCTAATGTTGGATGCTCCAGGAGCTAAGCTACCAGAATTCCCACCTTACCATGTTAGTGGGGTCCAACTGATACCCTACGTACAATCTGATAAATTACTTTAAAACAAGTCGACCTCGGTGGTCCTGGGGTAAAGTGCTCATCTCAGGCCCCAATGTTGGTTCAAACCCAGCCGAGGTCGGCAGATTTTCCTTGAGTAGTACAACTTCCTTCAGAGGGTAAGTATAGCCGTCAGTCCCATGTTGATTGTGGCATGTAAAATAACCCTTGTAAAGTATGTGAAAATACCTTTCTTGGCAAAGCTGGTAGGCCCTTTTGCTCTCGCTCATAAAAATTCTAGTGTACTGATTTAATAAGTCGGTTCAGAAAGTGCATGTTAAATATCTCATATATATGAAAAAATACATTAAAACACAGAACTTACCTAGACTTATTACTGAGAGAGGATGTCCAGTACACACAATCACCAAAAGGAAGATCTCATTACCTACAAAAGGAGTCGTCACATTAGTTATCCAAACAAAATGAAATATTTTCACTCTAAAGAACAGGGCTCGAGTTATCCAATTAGGGGTAAGTAAGGCTGAATTTACAGTAAGTGTACCCGCATTTGTATGATGGAAGAGTGGCAAAACCGTCTAGAAAAAACCACCATCATACCTGACCAGAACCCAAACCCCAACCCCAATTTCCTCGTTAATGGGTAGTTCAGTATGTTGTGATACTGAGACACCTTATACCATGGGGCCACCAAACCATATTTTTGAAAATGTTATTCTAAACTATATACTATGTGAAAAATAATAAAGTATTATGTTTGGTGTTGTCCAGGGTATCCCGAGTTTGGCTACCACCTCAACAAGACTGGGAGGCCTATGGTATACTCCTGCAGCTGGCCTGTCTACCAAATATACGCCGGTATGGCGGTAAGTTTATCCAAATAATGTAGTTGTACATACTTGGTACACTTGATCAAATTATTCTTAAATCAGAAGGAAAATATACTCTGAGGGCACAGACAAGTAAGAAACAAACTCTCAACCATACAGGAGGTTTTGCTGCGCTCCTTTTGCCAGCTTTCAACACTGGGCCTCGCTAGTGTCAGTGCTGGATGATAATAGGACTGAACGTAGTGATCCTAGTGTTGAAGGACTCAAACTGCCAAAAGGAGCGCAACCATTTCAACCTGGAGGCTGAGTGTCCGTCTGTAGACTAGGGACGGTTGTGATAATTATTGGGCAAGGTAAATAAGAATTGTATATCAATATACAGTTGAACCATTAACTATGCAGGGCGAAACAATATTCCAAATCAGTATGCAGATGAAGTAGGTACTGATTGTGTGGAGTGAGTCAGAATTTTAGACCAGTAGACAGATGGGCTACTGAATTATCAGAATAGTGCAGAAATCTGGCTCAATAAACGTATGGGCCACGAACTGTGGAGGTAAAAAAAAATATTTCAGATTTGAACCAAGAAACAACAGTTTAGACAGTCTTTTTCCTTTTAACCTATTTCTATATTGCATATAAAATGCCACCAGCTTTATAAAATACAGGTAGTAAGACGCAGTGCAGTGCCAATGGCACTTATGGGACTGTTAAGGACACATAATTTATGGCGATCAGGAAAAGATTGGGATGAACAGATTTTAAGTCCTCCCAAATTCCCTAAGGTGCTACCCGTTTTCACTATTCACATATTTACATTATTGAGCTAGGAATGGGAAAGGTAAAAGTTTAAAAAATGTAGCATTTGCGTGAATGGAGATTGTGAGATTATTAAGGAAAAAATGCTCAACCGGAATTTGAATCCTGGTCAAATTTAGTTAGAGTTTTCCTACGGTCTACCACGCTTCCTCTAGATAAATGCAGGTACATTTCTTATAAATTCTACCAGATCATGGTGGCTACAGATAGGAAAAACCTGGAAAAGAAAAGTCAGAATTAAAATATTCGACTTATTCTTCAGCTATACATTTTAAAAACAAACATGAAAGATTTGGGCTCTCGGTGTTAGTAAAATGCATTGCCTAGATACGTTATTCTAATATGAGATAATTGTGCAGTGCTTATTTTATATAACATTTACACAAGAACACATGTAATACCCAAATAATTACTAGAAAAAATACAAAAACTTAAATGTTGATGTTTGGCAGCTTAGGATTTTTCAAAAATATGTTATTATTGTAATAAATAGAAAATTTCCCATCCACCAAGAAAAATCATAAAAAGGTCAGGCCTGGAATTTTTTTGATTGCTGTGTGGAGAACCTAGAAAAGTCAAGGAATTTTATAATAAAAGTTTTGTAGTCGTCCTGCAGATGCAATGCAAAAAAATAATCTTCTCAATATGAAGTGATTTTATCTCCAGCTTATCTTTATATATAAATATTTTAGCTCCAGTAAAGAAAGGAAATTCTTATGTGATATTTTTCAGAGATAGTACTAAAAATTTTCAAAATAGGTTGGTAACCAAACCTATGTTTGCCGGTTTGCACTTGGTACCTTAACCACATAAAAGTCATGTACAATGATTATTAATGCTTTGGCACTCAAAAATTTTGATTAATAGACTATGATTACGATCACAAACCTTTTCTTGTACATCAAAGATCAAAAAGTATAATTATATATTGTACTTACTTATTTAAAACAAACTCTGGTGTTACCTTTATTACATCAATTGTATATAAATTTTAATATTATGAATGCAGTATTATCACAATAGTTTATCAGTTTATTTATCCATGCACCTCATCTAATGTGTAATTTTCTTTTAGTTGGAAAATTAAAATGAGACTTTTAAACCAATTATTCAATTCAATTATTTAATAATTTGGTAAAGAGGGTCAATTCATAAATGCACCATGAGCCTCTAAATCAATAAAAATATTTGATTAGCAAAATAATTGATGCATCAATTAATCGATTATAATCGCCTAAGTTCCATACAGAGCCAGTTTCTATGGATGTGGCGCAAAAAGGGATGCATTCTAGGTTTCCCCAGTTCTGGAATAATTCTGATCATACTAGGCTGACCTTCTAGTTAGTGCTTTGTCCTCCAGCCTCCTTGTTCTGCCATACCTGGATAGTTGTCATTTCAACCACACTCTGCATCTAACCAAGGTCCAACTAAATAGAGGTAATTTTGCATTCCCTGCAATTCTGGACAAGCCTCGTTTTTGAGGCAGTTATTTCTTATAAATTATTTATTAAATGAGAGCATAAATACTGAGGATCAAAAGACCCAGATGAAAATTGTTGTTCACTTCTGAAATGAAACTGAAATCCATGAACGATCTTAATTTCAAGATATGCGGGTGACCTGGCGGTCTAGGGGTAAGGTGTCAGACTTCTATGCTGGCAGCCGGGGCTCAATCCTCGGTCCCGGCACAGATTTATCTGATTACCAAACCCTTCCTTCACCTCTGACAAGACATCTTGTGAATGTGTGGAATGCCAGGCCTCCACCGTGGTTCTGATCCGACGTTAAGCTGTAGGTCCTTCATTTCATCTCACAATCACCCTACCATTACACATTAGCGTAAGTGCGTATAACCCGAACGGGTAGTAAGACGCGGTGCTAATAATAATAATAACAATAATAATAATAATAATAATAATAATAATAATAATAATAATTTCAAGATATGTTAATGAGCTGTAACTGTCCCCGCCCTTCATTCCCTAAGTTCATGTCTGGAGGTCCCTTAGAGAGTTAGAAGTTTGAGATCGACACATGGGGAGTTGGAGTCTAAAACTGTTTAGATGGTTATATAATTGTTTTATTGTCTTTAGTAATTCAGGTTACAATAGTGAATAGGCTCGATGGAAGGTCTGGTCATCGATGATCTGGCCATCAATAGTCTGACTGCGTCTTAAGTCTAACTGTTCCTGAGCAGAGGCGGCTCTACCGTAAGGTGAACTAGACAACCGCCTACGGCCCCGTGTCATGATTGAGTAATTGAGTAATGAAGTTTACGGTACTCGATGGAAAAAAATATTTCCTGCTAGATAACTGTTATGATTATTTGGAAAAAAAAACTAGAAATAAAAACTAATTTTCTCTAACTTATAAAAATTATTTATTTCAATTATTATTATTTTGTTAATTATTGTAAAAATCCTCAAATCTTATATTACTTTCCCCACATCACTTATTAATGTTATGTTAGGTTAAATGGCTAAATTATTATTTTACTCATAGTTCTTATAACTATTTATATATTCCGAATTTAGATTAGTTAGTTCAATTAGGTTAGATTAGTTTATTTACAGCCTCGCATACCCTAGAACCGCCTCTGCTCCTGGGCAGCACGCTCATCTGAGATTAACACATGATCATAAGACATAACTAAAAAGTGGTTCCATTGTAATAATGTAAAACTATAAATTGTTTACTTGTTTTGAGAGTGCTTGTAAAATAATGTCCATGTTTGTAGCCCAACTTCACATCCATTATCGAACACTGCAACTTGTGGCGGAACTTCGATGACATTCAAGACACGTGGGTTAGTGTCGAATCTATCATTGATTACTATGGAAACAACCAGGACACAATAGTCCCCAATGCTGGACCCGGACATTGGAATGATCCAGACATGGTGAGGAACAATCCCAGATGTTAGGGCTTTGAAATATTAGTCACTTTTATGTTTTCATCCTGTTATCCTGATAATCCATATAGTTATTAGTACATGTTTTGTGTAAATAACTGCTGCCCTAGGTAAGTTATTTTCTAAAGTAGATGTAGATGCTCCATGTTCAAAAATTGTATATTGTTTAATAGTCACTGTTAGTGTTTTTCCCCTCATTTAGGAAGGCTTTATGACATAATGACCATCTGACCTAGACTGAAAATAGTGTTTTTATATCATCTTTTTTTTTCAGCTAAATTATTGTGTAACAACCCTCCATATACTTAAACCCACTCTTCTCATGATTTGACCTACACTATGTTATCCCGGTGGGTTATATTTCGCGGTTGTGGTCGTGTTGGTGTTTAGTGTAATAGTTGAGTGGTTATGGTTGCTGGGGCGTTTTCTCATGGGAATGAGGAAATCCTCGGGTTTTTTGGGTATCTTTTCTAATGGGGCATCTCTTGGGCGGATAAGCAAGGTTCCGGCAGGATGCATTTTGAGCTCTGTGCTGGCGGCCGGGGTTCAATCCTCGGTCCCGGCACAGATTTATCTGATTACCAAACCCTTCCTTCACCTCTGACAAGACATCTTGTGAATGTGGGGAATGCCAGGCCTCCACCGTGGTTCGGATTCCACGTTAAACTGTAGGTCCTTCATTTCATCTCACAATCACCCTACCATTACACATTAGCGTAAGTGCGTATAACCCGAACGGGTAGTAAGACGCGGTGTTAATAATAATAATAATAATAATAATAATAATAATAATAATAATAATAATAATAATAAACATTTTGAGCTGTCGAGGAGTATTATTAGGTAGTCGCCAGAGATAAAGGTGCACATTACCCAACAGAGCTAAGGTTCTTCTTAGGCAGCCAACTGAGGAAGAGACTACCCAATCTGACTAATGATCTTCCTGGGAGCCTTCGAATGAAGTCGCTACTCAGAGTGACTAAGAATTTTGGTGTAAAATATTAGAGACTGAATCGTACTGTGTTATTCCTGTGTGTACCTATCAGTGCCTGATTAAAAGGGGCGCCCACAAACACCCTCGAGAAATATATTTTAAATTTATATCAATGTATTTATCCATCACGTTTTTATCCGGAAGTTTAAGTACTAACTTGTATCTGATGGTTAAAATGGGTGTTGCCATAGTGATGCGCTGTTTTTCATGAGGTTTTGAGTATCATAATCTGTTTTAGATTAAAATCTTGGTTCACGTGTTTTATTAGGCACAAGTCCAGGCTCTAATTATATATTAAGTTAAAACATTTAATTCACACTTTTATAAAAACTGACAAGCTATTTATAGAGCTATATTTATATAAGAACAAATTATTTAAATGTGAATACAATAAATTAAATTTTGTAAACGCTGTACAAAAGGATTGACCACATTTTGGCAGACAACGAAATTATTACTTGCAAGACAACTCAGCTTCTGTGCCCACGTAACTCCATCGTTTTAGCCACCATTATTTAACAAATATTGAGCATTGTCACCACTCGCAAGGTTAGCGATAGCAGCGGGGATTATACGCATGCGCACACCAGTAAAAACTATACCAACCTTGCATTTTCTGCATAAAAATATACTTATCCTACAGATAGCTATCCAGCAAATAAATTCAATTCATAATACATGTAAAATATTAAAGTGGCTGATAACCTTTATCTGGTCTCTAACTTTAACCATCCTATAGCAATATTTATCCGGTAGTCATAAAACTGGCCCTTACTAAAATTTTACACCTGGAATTTCACAATACATGCCTGTTGGAACAATATAGAACATCTGATTGTCTGGGGAGAATTCCTTAGAAAAATAAGTTGTGTTAAAACCTTCACACTTGTATGTCTAAGCAACTATCAAAGAAAACTCTGCAATCCCTTAAGAATAGCCACTTTAAAATTACTCTTATAATAACAAGGATTGAAACATTTTATTATGTAAACTTAATTGCTAACAGTAATGGAACATTCTTTTTATTTTATCACCACGTCTTGATATCCATCCATGTTATATGCATATGTAGTAATTACGCTAATGCGGTAGGGATGAAGAAGGTTGAATTTAGAGGAGGAAGTGGAAAACCATTTAGTATAAACCACCATCAGTACACCTGACTGTGATTAAAGCCCTGATCTACCTATCATCGGTAGTCCAGTTTATTGGAGAACCACATCTTAGACCATTTAACAATCAAAGTGCGTTCTAATTTATTAAATGTATGCTGTATTTCAGCATACTCTAATACAACATGGTCCAACTGGCGGCCCATATTAATTGAAAAGGTGGTCTATACATTAATCCTGGAGTTGAATTAAAGTGAAACCCTCAGTGGCAGATGTGAAATATCTAATGATTAAAATAAAGATATTTATTTAAAAAGGTCATGATTTTATCCTACTATGCATTTATTTGATTAATATATATATGTATATATATATATATATATTGCTAAGTTGTTTTGGGAAAATGTGTGTGTATGGGCGTGTGTGTGTGTGTTTTTTTTTCATAATACTTGTTTGGGAAATTATGAAACAATTTTTTCGGTAATAAAATTTGAAATAGTCTGCTAACCAAAAATACAATATTATATTGAAAATAATTGCCTATTAAGTGTAGTTTGTAGGCCTATATTAAGCAATGGGATTACTAATAATATCTTCGACCCACGGTATCTTCTGTCTCCGCCCATCTTATATTTGTATATTGTTGCATTAATTTATACTTTCTCCTTTTTTCGCTCATCTACATTCAACCTGGCGGTGATTTCTCATTGAGTATTAAGTAATATATACACATTTGTACACTTGAAGAAGTGACATAATGAGTCACAAGGGATTTTATCAACTTTTTTTAGATATTATTTAATATTGTGTTGAATCAGTTTACAATAAATAATATACTGACACTAAATATCCAACCCTTTCAATAAATATGAAGTAAACTACTTTTAAGTGCTCAATACATGGCTTTCGCAGCATAGAAGGCAAATTTAACCGAATGTTAGAGTAGCTCTTCTTGTCCTAACAATAGATTATGTAACTATTGCAGTTAATCATCGGAAACTTTGGTCTGAGCTATGAGCAGAGTAAAACCCAGATGGCATTGTGGGCAATCCTTGCGGCCCCGTTGCTTATGTCTGTAGACCTTAGAACAATTCGACCAGAATACAAAGCTATCCTACAGAACAAGAAGATCATTGCAGTGGATCAAGATCCACTGGGCTACCAAGGACGAAGGATATACAAGGTAAAAACATTGATTCACACTTTTTACCTAACTACAGAACACCATCTAGAACATACATTAGTTAATTAACGTTTTGATATAGAAACATAAGCTTTTCTTAATTTGTTGGACTAGTAGAGATGCCAACCTAAACCGATTGTATGTAATTTCAACAAATCCTAAATATGGATGTATCATTCACCCTTTTAGACATTTTTAAAATCTCATATTTTATGTAAGTTTAAAATATCTCAAAATATTTTTTATTGGAGCTATATTATCACGCTCATGCGAAGTCATTAACATTGTCACCTACTTCTCTTTGGGAGGTAAATCTCTTTTTTATGTAGCTTGAATCAATATTGGCATTTCCCGCTGAGTGTACAAACACTGACTTATGTGAAGCTTTATAAAGTTGTTTGTTTTTATATCTTCTTTCTAATGTGGTGTGCCTATTTTTTAAACTCTCTCAAGTTTTGTTGACATCTTAAAACAAAACATATTAATTGAATTAATGTAAAAACCTCTATATAACATTTGATGTTAATTTAGTTCAATTTTTGTGGTTGTTCATACCAATATTTTCTAGAATACAAAATGTCTACCATGTAAAAAAATGTAATGAAAGTGAACACATAAAGATAAAAATATTTTAAAAGTATTACAGTACTAATATTTATATATGGTCATTGCTTACTTTTAAAATTATTGATTGTTACTGATAAAACTACCAATCTAATTAGTGTATTGATTATATTAGTTAAAAGCTCATGAAAGTCATGAGTTTACTGATTAGATTACTGACAAGCTAATGAGACTACTGATGAGCCTAATGAGCTTACTGATTAGACTGATTAGACTGCTTACACGCTAATTGGCTTACTGATTAACCAAATGAGCTTACTGTTTAGACTGCTGACAAGCTAGAGCTTATTAATAAAATTAATGAATTTACAGTTGATAATATTGATGAGCCTAATAATTTTTGGTGATACTATTTATTAGGGGTGTGGGAAGTACACTTTTTTGGTTTGAAATGAAGTCGAGTCGAATATGGAAAATAATCTCAAAGTCAAATTGAAATTTTTAAAAAAAATCTATTTAATTTTGAGTAAAAATATTATCATGTTCTGAAAATTAAAAAATGATATCTAACTGGTGTTATCCTCACTAAAATGCATAAATGGTAGCTTCGGCTATTTGATTCATTAAAAATATTATGTTGACATTGAGTATATTTATCTAACATCAAACTAAATATTACATTTATATTTTCTTGACACTAATATTTGTAGCTTATTGCCAACATATAAATGTTATATTCACTTTACCTTTGTATTAAAAACACTTCATGTGTACAGCCAGAGTGAGTAGTTAAAAAAACATGCACTTGCTTTAATATCATTGGATTCTTCCTGCATGGTGTTTTACTAACCTTTCACACACAAGATATGAATTAACAAAACAAAAGAGTTAATGGACAATCAAGAACAAGAACATTATAGAAAAATATGAGTTAAGTTAATTCGGCGGGTGCTTTGATTGGTTTAAGAAGTCCAGTGTTACCAAATTTTAGTTCTTCTGTTTTACAAATCAACAAGAAAACTTTTGATTTTATAAATCCATTTAAATCTTGCCATGTGAAGTACTAAAAAAATATGCTTCTGATTTTGAAAACACCTCTAGCCAATCTCGAAAATAATACAACCTTGGTGATAGTAATTTTACTTTTAGTAAAATATCTAGGATTTTATCTAAATTAACAATTTTTGTTTATAAGTACTGACTATTCGCATATGTTTTTTAAAAATATTTTAAGGAACGTCATGTTCCTCACACATGTGCTCAAGGATCTCTCAAGTCTGCCGCTAACCTACACATTAACAGGAATTTGAATTGAATGAACTGATTCATGTAGTAAACAATTGAAAGAAAAAAATCACTTTAAAAGTTTAACTAAACACACTAAAAAAACTTTCATTATTTATTTTAATCTACGCTTTCAAGAGGAATAAATTCATCTTCAGTTGGTACCAATCATTGTTTTTAATCAAGGGGGTTAGAGGTTTAATGTTATGGGCATCCTGAAATTCAAAATTATATAAAAAATTTCCAAGTTCCACCAAGAAAATAAAGCAAACTTGTTCTAAAACTCCAAACAATAAAAATATTCTTTATTTATTGAGGTAATTTCAGTTTATTTTTATTTGATGTAAAATATAAGTGTATTATAATCATTAGAGTTTGAATAATAGACGAAGCTTCGAATAGCTGCCGAAGCCAAACATGGGTTTGAATTGAATACAAACCACACCAAGATTCACTTCGGACACCTTTACTATTTATGAGCCTAAGGAGCTTACTAATGTGACTACTGATTAGCCTAATAATGAAACCACTTAAAAGTTTAATAATGAGACTACTTATTAGCATAGTAAAGAGACTACTGACAAGCTTAGTGAGCTTACTGATGAGAGACTACTGACAAGCTTAGTGAGCTTACTGATGAGAGGCTACTGACAAGCTTAGTGAGCTTACTGATGAGACTGCTGACAAGACTAGTGATGAGAATACTGATAAGCTTAGCTATAAGACATCTGACAATCAAACAATGATACTACTGACAAGCCTATTAACAAGACTAATTAATTATGAAACAACTGACAAGCCTACTAACAAGATTAATTAATTATGAAACAACTGACAAGCCTACTAACAAGACTAATTAATTATGAAACAACTGACAAGCCTACTAACAAGACTAATTAATTATGAAACAACTGACAAGCTTAGTAATGAAACTAATTATTAGACTACTGACAAGTCTAGTAACTATAGAATAGTGATGCGATTACTGACATTATTACCTCAGAGCATTCTTATAATATGGGCATCTTTGTTCCAGCACAACATGCAACCAATATAATATATTTAAAAGTTTTGTTATATTTTAAGTGAAATTTTGCATTTATTTTGTTCTCATTGCAATGTTGTTTCTTATTATTATTTTTGAAAAAACATGACCATGCCTTTTATTTAAATCAAAGATAAGAAAATGTGTTTCTAAGGCATTTTTATAACTATAAATACTAGTTTAAATAATGCACAAAGTAAAACCTAATAACTTTTCAATCAAACTTGGTAGCTAGGAAAGGTAAAAACTATTATTCTAAATATACAACCATGTGAGTATAGTGATGGAACAAGTTAAACATAGATATGAAATGATTGTTCCAGCACAATGGTATAGAGATCTGGGCACGCCCCATCACTCCATTCTACCAGACCTACTTCTCATATGCTGTCCTATTCCTCAACAGGAGAACTGATGGCACGCCTTCGGATGTGGCTGTCACACTCCGGGAGTTGGGACTTTCTTATCCTGGGGGATACAATGTGGAGGTTAGATGCCACTGACATTATACTACGTTGGCTATTATATGAAACAAATACTAACCACATACAAATGCTTTTATCAAAATTATGCAATTTTGGTAGTTTTAAATACATACTTCCTTCCCTTCTGACAAGACGTGTATTAATCACAACTTGTGAATGTGTGGAATGCCAGACTCTCCACCGTGGTTCGGATCCCACGTTAAACTGTAGGTCCTCCATTTCATCTCACAATCACCCTACCATCACACATTAGCATAAGTGTGTATAACCTGAATGAGTAGTAAGACACGATGATGATGATGATGATAATATGTACATACTATTTGATGTGCTAGAGAAATAACCAAGTCTTATATCTAACCTATTTTTTGCGTAAGCTTGGTTGTGACCTATCAGTTATAACTAATTATACAGCCACAAACCCATTCTGATAGATATTTATGTAAAATAGATTTAAAACGTGAGTATGTCACAGCAGTTAGAGATAACAAAAACGTTTTGTCCTTGGTTCTTTCTGCTCTGCTAAAAGTCAAAGATACCAAGGACTCTGATGATTGTCTGTATCTGCTCGATTACAGTTAGAGAGATTTGTGATTTTCTTCTAATGTCCCAATAGGAATGTATTGTACCAATACCAATACATGTTATGTCAGAGATGTATTGGATCCATCTATTTAAGCAAAAATTCCCCTTTGTAATGGGGTTTAAAATAGTCACGCAAAATCCCCTGCTTGTAAGAGTTTGCTAAAAGGGAACCTCCGAGGTTAAGGTGTATAAACGTGCCAAGGGGCCCTGCATGGCAGAGATTATGTCACCAACATGCTTATGGAAAGATGAATTTCCATATACTTTAAACCTGACCTCGTAAAGCAAACAATTAAACGGTTCTGAACTAATCCATCACACATTTCAAATAAATTTAAAATATTTACAGAGTAAAATAAAAATTAGATATATAGCTATAAACTGCTATATAAAAAATGTAATTTTTATTTCTAAAAGTAAATATTCAAAAAAGAATTCAGATTACTTTATTACACTATTTACATGCTCACCTATAGCACGTTATTATGTCAAATATAAAAATTCAAACCCTTTGAGTTGATAGTTTTATAAACAACTATGAATCTAATTTTGTCAATTAAAACATATTTTAAGCAAATAAAAAAAAGTTTATTTTCAAAATACTAATTGTAATTGTCATGACTTATCTTCATATCATTCATTTAATAATCTTGCTATATATACAATCAATTTTATAACTGACTATTTTAATTACAAGGAATAATATGTAGAGTTTATTACAAAAACTATCAAATGTGTATCTATAAACTGTAAACAAGACTTTGGGTAAATTACTCTTGGTTATAAATATGCCTAAACCGTACAAAGGTACTGTTTTTTATTGTTTTAAGTTATGTTTCTTTGTTGAAATAGGACTTGTATGAAGATGTCAACTACGGTGTTCTTACACCACAAACCAAGATCAAAGTGAAAGTAAATCCATCAGGTAAGTTTGACCATTTATTTATAATATAATGTAGTTTACAATAAGAATATATTTGTAGTGGTGTTACATATCAGTAATAATAATTGTACTTTGTATTTATGTGTACATTCTGTAAATTCATTACCAAGAAACTTTGCAAGGATGCTTAAAGAATCATGAGGGTGTGCATCTTGAGCATTTTTTATTTGTTTTAATTTATAATTCAAGCCTAGATCTTAGGTCCCACTACTATCGATGCAGAAACTATAAAACTAATAAACTGAGAAAGCTTCTAATTTTAGTAAACCTTGAGTGTTTTTTTTCCTACCATCTATACAGCCACTCTGAGCCTGATGACATAGAGCCATTGTCAACAAATTCGAGTAGCTCTCAAACCATGAGAGCTTGAAAACTTATCTTGAATGAATAGATTATAGTTAAAACTTTTCGTGGACTCTATACTTTTCTATACTATAGTGGTTAGTGTTCAAGAGTTTTTTTGTAATATATTATCTTACTTCTCTCTACCATGGTGGTTAATAAGCAAGAGCTATGTTAAATATTAGTTTCCTTCTGTATACCATAGTGGTTGATATACCCAGAGTTGTGTAATATATTATACTAGCATTTTAAACCGTTATTCTCACAGGTATTCTGCATTCAAACTATATCAAACTAGGTGGTTAAACATAAAGCTCCCAACTTTATTATAGCTCCTCCTTGTACAATATTGAGCTAACGTTGGTAATAACAAATCCATTATGGCTATTCATAAATTAATATATACAAAATCTTTGAAAAAAATATTGCCTATTCCACAAACTGAGTACACCAACGAATGCAATCCATCGGCAACACAATTTTTACCTAAACACACTCTTTAGCTAAGTGAAACAAACTAATATATATTGTTACAAAAACGTTTTGTATAAAAACGCATCACAGTTCACCAAAGAGCTTAAATAAAATAACATAATATGTCACAGAAACACATTGAATGGATGTTGCCATAATCAATTTATCGATTTTTAGATGTGTATTTGCAATGCTTATGGATTCCCTTTAAGGTGTGGCCAAAGGGAGCGCGAATAATTTTACAGTTTTTATAGCATTACATTGTTTTGGCCAAAATAAATCAATTATCTCTCCAGTAGCAACATAGAATTTAGTTTTCTGCACATTCTAGTATCAACAGATCTTGAATATCTGTCAAGGGTGCACTGTAATGTTGTCAACATTTTTTAAATAAAGAAAAAAGGTTTTGAGGAAAGCCCACCACTGTCTTATTCTGCGCTGTCATCGTTAGATGTTCTTAAAGCTTTTTGGATTTTTTTTCAAAGTGAGTTGAAAATAGTGTATGAACAGGGGAAGAAGACAAAGGCATATTGGATACAGTAGTGTTGTCATGTCAATTAAGGTGACTGAGGGTGAAGGGTGTGGTGCTAGATTTGGAGGAGAGAAGATATTGATGAGAGAGGTAAAGGAGGGAAACTGAGTGTGTGGAACTAGAGTTAAAGGTAAAGGAGGGAAACTGAGTGTGTGGAACTAGAGTTAAAGGTAAAGGAGGGAAATTGATAGTTTGAATGATTCTTGGGTGTTGGAAGGATGTTCCAATTAGTAAAAGAGAGGAGGGGCTGCCCACATTTTTAATGGGGGGCGAGGAAGGAATACTATTACTACTTGAAAAATAACAAGACTAGCTAAGTTTGTAGCGATGGATTTTATTTGTTTTGTTTAGCTAAATAATATTGGGTATTCGTCAGACAAAATAGAATATCATGTTACTTTCCCAACTATTAGAAACCGTCTGATGAAATTTAATGTTAAAGATCACACTGACTAAATTTGAAACATGTGTTAACATTGTCCATTTTACTTCTTATTGCCACACATCATAGGTTTAGAAAATTAAATTAAAACTACTTATAATATTCATTTATAAAACAACCCTTAATTTTCTTCCTAATAACTTAAGGTTAGTAAAAAAAAGGTAGTTACTGTCACATAATTGAATAATTCTTTTAAAAAAGTAAAATAATCTTTTCTAACACAGTTTAATGTTAATTATGTTGTTTTTTTGTACTCTTTGATGTTCACTATAAATCTACACGGTAAAAAATTATTGGTGCACACTCTCTTCTGATGTATTGAATGTGCCCCTGTTCAAATAATATTTGGGCCCCCTTATCTAAACTTTATGTCCCCTTAAGTTAAATAGCCTACTATTGTGATGTACAGTTATCATACTTACAAATAATATGACATAGTTTATAAAATAAGATCATGTCTTTTTAATTTGATTTTGTATAGTTTTTTTTCTTATACAATTTTCAAATCTTCTCTCCTTTAAATAAAAGTACAGCCTGTATTTCACAACCTCACTGTAATAACTGGCAATGGTTTTATTTGAAGGTGTTGTTCTCCTGCGAGCAGACATTCAACCACGGTTTGAGGCGTCGCGCCAGCTTCAAACACCTTACGACCCTTACAACCAAATATTCCAAGTACAACAAAACTACTTCTAGGATCCAACTATAAAGAAGTTTAACTTAGTTTGGTTTGAACTCGCAAGAATATAAGAAAGCAATTTATTCCCAGACGCCATTCCATGCTCACGTCGGTGCTTGACCTGGTTGGTGCATACAAGACAATCAAGTCTTATTTCTTCAAGAAAAATTACGAAATTCCCACTTGAACTGTATGAACATTTTTAACATTGACTGTGATAACTCATATTTTCCTGAGTTGAAATAACCTTTTCTGGAAAATATTCAACGTAAGGTATAGTGCAATAAAGAAATTAAAGTCTAAACTACTTTTAATCAAATCTCTGAGCGCTAGAGGGGCTCATTAAAAAGAAAATTAATTAAACAAAAAAATGTGAACACACTAAGCCTACAAATATATATTTTTTTAAATAAGATTTAATTAAGCAAGAACAATTTCTCATTGGTAAGTAGACCTAGCATCTACTATTCATCCTATGTGCACTTCAACAGTCACATAACCATCTTTGGCAGCCACATGGTCTAAGGAGCTACTCTTGCAGTAGACTAGACTGCGGATGACAGGGAGATCAAGGTTCAAATCTCAGACAGGTGTAATAAGGGTGGTTTTTCCAAAATGGTGTTCCACTCTCCCTTCACATAAATGCAGGTACACTTCTTATAAACAAAACCTTCCTCATCCCTAAAACCAATGCCATAATTAGTACATAAACATGTAACCCGAATGAGTGGTAAGAGTTGGTGCTAAAAATAAACAGTGGTCTAAGAAATATGAAACTTTTTAAAAGTTATATTGTTAAATTATATGCCATAATGCTTTCAACACATGCAATTTTTGTTTCTCAATCACAAAGAAGAATGTTTATCCATGAACATTATTATATTTTAAAATGACTTGGTTTTTGTATTATTATTATCTAAGTTTTAACTAAAAACCTAGTTATTTTAATTTTAATGATTAAATAAATATTGAAACGTTTTCATTAATCTATCCTTGCTATCAATTTATTTACTATAGTAGAATTCTTTTAGAAAGAAAAGTTTTTAACATATAAACATATTATTTGAGGCTAACTTTAATGACATCCTACTATATTTAAATTATTAGTAATGTTGGTCGCCTATTCATCGAGGATAGAACACACAACCATTTAGTTAATATGCAAAAGATGTGCTATTCTATAACTAACTACTTATAACATATAATTATTCACAAAACTATCAGTTGCACATAAAAATATAGTTATTGGTAAAACCAGTTAGTTTGTCCCCAAATAAGCTCAAGAGCCGCCCACCACTTGTTCATCCCTTTCTGGAATTCTTATGTTCATAGAACAGAAGGCATTGTTTCAAGTCTTTTGTTTAGTGAATTTAATATATTATAGAATAAATTTATTCTCTTTATAAATGACAACTAATCTAATCACTATTTGTATAGCTAATTAAATATTTGAATGTGACTTAATAAGTAATAACATTATTAAAAATAATTGTTTATTAACTCTTTTTTTTTAGTTTCTAATCTTGAACATACACATTTAACCTCCATCAAGTGAATTTATTTCGAAGGTGTTATATTTTACTAATATGTTGACTAAACTATCTATTGACAAAAATCACTAAAACTAAGAAAGGATATAGGGGTTAAAAACACTATCATGATAACTCTGCTAGTTTTACAAAAACAAACATTATAGATCCTAACAAACAACCTTACATACCCTAACAAGTTTACAGAAAAATGAATTAAATCATTTATAAAGTAATGATGTTATATTTGGAAGAGAATAGAGGAAAGAGGAATAGAAGCAGCCATATAAAAGGGAACTAACACTATATGGCTTTTACAATGAAAATAAGTAGTAGTTCACACATTTTATTGCTGACATTGACAAAGAAATAAGGGCTGCTTCTTAAAGAAAATCAATTGTTTCCGCCCAATCCCCCAACCTAGGTTTCATTCTGTTGAAAATCATCAGGAGTGAGTGTGAAATGCGCAACACAAATTCCTAACGGAAGAAACAAAAATATTACAAAAGGGAGGAAAAGGAAATTGCTAAAGAATGATAGGACACTAAGATAAGAATTTGTAAAAGGAAAAAATAACAAAGGACAAACACAGAAAATGGACATTGGATGTGAACGTATAATACATCTCCTTATGGAAAAACCTCTTCACTTTTTTATGTATATTTTCTTATATTTTAAAGATATAAAAAACACCTTAAAAAAATAGAGGTTTTGCTTAAAGAGGTATATTATGAGTAATGATGTAATTTAGGACACAACTTTACTATACTAGCAATATAGCTGAATGATAACTCTTCTCATTATTCTCTAAGAGCTAGTTCTTGTAATGGTTTCTTAAAGCCATTATGATGCTTACTACACTGGTTATCATATCTTAGGGAACTGCAGGCTTACTATTGGGAAACAGTTGAAATTTCCTTTTTTTCATGTTTATCTGCCCTTAAATACCAGACAAAATTTGTAACACTGGATTGTCAGTGTTTTAATCCATGTTCAACTGAAAAAGATTTCTTATTGATAAAAGTTAATATTTTTTTGTTTATACTTTTAATTTGTGTTGTTAAAAGCCAACATTTAGTATTAGTGCCAAATTTGTGTTGTATTATATTCTAAAGTGTCTGTTTATTAATTAGGAGTAAGGTTAAGTTTTGTACACATAAGCTTGAAATCATATGAAGTAAAGTTAATAAAACTTTCATTCTGAAGGATCCAATGCGCATGGGCTCAAACATAACCTGGGTCGATAGATTTTTCTTGAACAATTGAAATCTTTAGAACCTACAATTTGAAGGCAGTAAAACCATTGATTGGTCCCATGTCGATTGTTGCATGTAAAAGAACCCTGGAAGATATGCGTAAACGCCTTTCCCGGCAAAATTGGTAGGCCTTTTAGCTCTCACTCATAGAAATTATCGTATGCTGATATAAGCATTCAGTTCAGAAAGTGCACATTAAATACCTCAAACAAATAAATTTCATTCCAAAAAGAATTATTATTATTGTGGCAAAAGTCACTGTTATTAGAATAAGCTCAGCACGAAATCTAATGGATTTTTTTTCTGTCTGTTACTTATATGTCTCTATGCCACATTGCTTACTAATGTGGGTAATCCCAAATAAACAATACCTTCTTCAAGCTAGGAGATTTGGCACCAATTAACTGAGGGCAGGGGAAGCCCCAAAGTTCCCTCAAAAGGTGCTACTCATTGTTGGGGTTTATTTCAAATAATAATATGAAAAAACTAACAACCATTTACAAGACAGTTAATGTATCACTTAGCAGTTAGTAAATTCTTATTATAGTAAAAAAATTGAGAACTAAATCAAAATCAAATAAAAGCAAATACCACTGTGGAAATTTGAACTCATGTTTTCTCAGATTTGGAATTTGTATGTAAAATTATTCCTATTTGCGAAAAAAAAATTAATTCTACCCATAAAGTAAATATCAGTTTTTAATTAAAAATTTAAAAATCAGTGGAAAATATTTATGAGGTTAAAAAAGGTATTGTGTCTGATCTCATAGGGGTAATTGTCTATATTATGTACAATTTGTCTACTCTGAAAAGTTATCTTGCCTGTGGTCACTATTGTGCAGCCTAAGTGACAGGGCTGTAGTGCAATCCGTCTAGTCAAATCTGTGTTTTCACTGTAAACTAAGTGTACATTTTTTAAGCTACAGTTCTCATTATCTTTGTTTTAAACTTCTTCCACTCATTTCTCAAAGATTTAGACAAGCCATGTTTATGTATCTATATTTAATTTGATAAACTGATATAAAACAGAATTTTGACTCATTATTAATTATATACAGTAAAATCTGCCTTAAACGAATTTGCAAGGGTTCGGGATACCTTTCCGCTAAAGCCGGGTTTCTGTTTAGCAAAAGTGTGTATAAAAATTAAACCAGAGACGTGCACCTAATTGAGAAAAATAAAAATATTGTACTAAGTTATTTATTCACACTATAATTTGTCCTTATCGAGTAAACTTTCCAGAAGGGGCAAACAATTGAATTTCAATACAGGTAGTGCTTTACCGCTAAAAACTGGATTACAAAGATAATTGAGGAGTCATTAGCGTGGAAAATGGGAATAACAGAGATAACTATTAAGAGGCAATTACTGTACAAAATTCTTCAAGCAAGGTATTAAAATAATGAAAGAGATTAAACAAAATTCTGTAGAATGTATAGGATGCGTAAAATTTTTCTAAACAATGCTCTCTGGAACATTGGCAATTTTCTGCATAAAGGCTTATTTTGATTTTCGTTTCTATTTACTCTAGGGAATTAAACATGTTTCTCAGCCCTAAAGTCACGGGTCAAGAGAATAGTTCCATTTAATAAAGGGTCCACTTAAGGCAGGTTTCACTGTAGTTATATTTCAAGTTGTTATCATCATTACTGATCTCCACTCTGAAATGTTGATAAATAATTATTTTAACTTGTCCTCAAGATTTACTTATAATTCATATTTTTTTAAATCAGGTTACAATGCATTTAACATTACAGATAATAATTTAAGATTATGTCAATAATGTTTGGTTTTATTAAAAATCAAAACTATTTTTCCTATACAACTGTCATTATTAATTAGTGGTACCGTACCTAAGCATGATTGTTGTTGACACAAAAATGCTACTGCACCTAACAGCATCAATGGGGAGTAAAACTTTAATAAATACAATTACACAGAATGGTGGCACTCTATTTATGTATTTATTCATGAACAAGACGATTTTTCCTGACCTGTATCCACAATCTTAAGTGGAATTACATAGTGTTAGTTTCTCCTTATTTTATACATAAGAGTCTTGTTCATTTGTTTTGTTTCATATTGATCTTAAATGCCCAAAGCTTGAATAAATTTCATATTAAAACTAGAGATGGTCCACTCGAATCTTCGAATCCTCCGAATCCTGGCAAGTATTCGAGATTCGAGGATTCGGTGTTTTACTGGATTCGATGATCGAATCTTTCACCTCATAAACAAAGCATAATATCTTGATTTCAAAAATTACTTAGTTAGGCCTACTTGAAAAACACTACTTAATCCGTAATATTTATTTTGTCAGAGAAAAGAGATAATCATTAATGAAATATTCTTTAAAAAATAAAAATAATCATTAGGTTTGGAAAATCTTATGTGCCTAGTACCCTACCGTCCCTCCTGTATGGGAAACTTGGACTCGACCATTTTCGGCACATGCTCACTTCTAAACTTTCACCCCACGAACAATCTTGTAAATATTTAATGACCACATTCAAACTCTTCAAAAACTGAAAATTAAAACTAGAATTACAAATAAACTTGAAATAAATAAAACAAATTACGGCTTTAAAAAAATAGAAATAAGAACACATTACACACGATATTAAGTCAGCCGCCATGACATATTATGTTTACTCGCCCGAGTGATGATTAAAATAAAGATACTGTTACTTCTTACTAGCCAACTGGTTTTAATTATCTACAACTACGCAAAGAACCCCTATATATTGCATACGATCCTTAAGTTAGACATTTTGTTGGGTTTCATGAAAAATAAATACTGTCAACAGCTACCGGTACGTATCGGCCTACGTATCGTATCGTATCGTATATCGATTCAGGTAACCTGATCACCTAGTAAGCGCTCTCGAGTTTTAAGGATCAAATAACGACTTGCTAATCCATTATTTGTTTTTAAATTGGTTTTAATTTAGAGTTTAATATTTTTTTAAATATTATTGAAGTAATTGTAGAAATATTCATACATAGTCCTGCCTTATAACATGGGAATGAACATATTGTAGTCGAAAATATGTTCGTGCTTTAAATAGAATGTATTCTCAGAAATCGATACATCGCAAGAATTGAATATATTTGTTTTCTACGCGAAAATAGATAATGGATGTATAAGAAGATAATAAAACAACTTAGGTATTATTTCCAAAGTATGTTTAGTTGTTAAACATGTTTTAATCTTTATTAAAAATATCTGTTTGTATTTTTATTTTTGCTATCTTAATACAATAAAATATCCTTTAATGATGATTAAAGTTGATCAAAGGATAACTAGGCCTAATATGTTTATTTCACATGTTATTTTTTATAAACTCATTCTAACAACACTTTTAAAAATAACTAAAAGACACTCAAATTTTAATTTATTTGATTTTTAAACATTAATAAAAATCTAGATTGTTTAATTTGGCTGGATTTTAACCTGTATTTTGTGAGGGGTGGTTGGGGTTGATTAAAATTGAAAGCACAATTGAAATAAATCTCAATTCACAGTTTAGACCTATATTGTGTAATGTAGGTCTATTTGTAAATAATTAAAATTTAAACGATTTGCTAGGATTCAGATTCGGATTCGGATTCGAGATTCGAGATTCGAAAATAAAATGTAGATTCGGATTCGAGAAATAGTGGATTCGACCCATCTCTTATTAAAACTGAAGGTAAATTTAAAATTAATTTGCCATGACATAACATACCTAGGCAACATGTTTTACTGGTTAGGAAAGTCTTTTCTTAATACATGAATATATTTGGAGTAAAAATATACTTAGGGATATATTGAAGATTTATTTTGGTCACATATCTGAAGTAATATAAACTTAACTTGTCATGTAAAAAAGACACAATCCTATTCATTCAACTGTTCTTGTAAAGTGACTCCTGTGCATAGGAAGTGCTGATACCTTCACAATGAAACCTCTCGATGATAATTGCCATAAGTCATGTGTTAGGTTGTAACATTACACTTTACAAAATAGAATGGGTTATTCAAACCAGTTCTTATACACTTTAATTTTATCATATTCGTATTTTAAAATAAACATGATCAATATAATGAACAGAAAAATCGTCATTCAACAAGAGAAATTGGAAAAATTATATCAAGAAAAATATTTGTAAACTCTGTAAAAGTCAGGAAATTTTATATTAGTCTCTTTGTAACCACCCTGTCAAAGGCATTAACACCAGATAGCGATAAGGCAACATTCAACATTCTTTCCATGTCATAGTGTGAAACTATCTATTTAAGGGTGTATAACCCAAAATTAATAATATAATGACTACATATATATAAATATATTAGTAGGCCTTCTTAAACCAAACTTGGATCAATATATTAAATATTGATTAAATGTATATTTTAAGCACAGTGTTACCTCAAAGTGTGAAATTTTGGCATCTAATGCAACAATTTTTAGAAAAACCAAATAATGCAAAGATTTCATATTTGGAATGTTAGAAGTACTTGAGGAGGTTTATTAATTAATTGCATAAATATTTGCTAGATCAATTAATGCCGACTTTTTTTTAACTTTATAATGGCATTTCATTTACATTAATATTCAGTCTGAAACTCAGGAAAACTAATACTGGCTGGAGAGCTTCATATTTTGCCCCCGGATTTTGAAAATATATCTGATACAACCCTGTGATAGCCGAAACAGAACGGCCTGGTTAGAGTAGAGCAGACAACTCTTCCCTTCTCACTCCAAGTCATTATCTGTTTGATCTTGATCTGTCGCCAGTGGCTTTGGCATTTTTGTAAAGCTCATCGCCCTGAACTATCACCATCTCTCTTTAGGGATTGTTACCTGGCTCTCCACCATTTTCAACTCTCAAGTCAGTGTAGCAACTAGCAAGTGTGATGATTGATGAAAAGATGTTTTTCAGTGTGGCTGAGTGTAATTGCTTTTAATATCTTTAGAGATGTGTGAAGTGTAATAACTGGAAAGAATATTTTTGTTATTTTAAAAAATGGCCCCAAAGAAAGCTTAAAGATGGCAGAATATAATGTAAAAGGCAAAAGGAATAAGCATTCCAAGGCAATGAAATGCTTATACGAAGAAATTCAGAAAGCCCAAACCTCTAATAAGTTAGTGAAATGACTTCAAACAGATATTATATTATTGAACCTATATCATTAACTATTCTTTAGAAATATGGAACCAAATCTGGAACCTCCAACTTAGCACATCAATATCTTACCACTGAGCTATCTATGGCTAATCCTGTGTTAGGGTCATTTATTGCTCATATTTTAAGGGTTGATTGGCAATATATGTGTAAAATTGTCGGCCATGCAATAACGATCAGAAACACACTCCATTGTTGATCCAGGGTAGCTTTATGCTACTGTTTGAACAATTTTTATTAATTTTAAATGATTTCTTGGATATAATTTGTAGTAAATAATTATTTTCTATAATATAATATTATAGCTATGAATGAGCCATGATCTGGCACACGTCACTCACCAACTATGCCTTAAGGTATGATTGATAAGTACTTCTTAGCATTGTACAGATACTGAGTAGGTAGCTCACTGGTGAAGCTTTGGTGTGCCAAGCACAAGGGTCCAGGTTCGCTTACCATGTACACTACAATCATCATTTTTCAACTATATTGAGAAAAAATGAAGTGCGCCATTGTGAATGGATTTATCCGTTCCAAAATATTAATTTCTTTAATTGTTATAAAATTATTATTTAGGCCTTTATGATTAAAACTTCGTCAATGCAGAATTATTTCATCTCTTAATGGCTCTTTTCTCAATATTATATTTTATGCTCCCAGATTTCACTTTTAAGGCTAAGATCATGTTTAACTTAGAATTAACAAAATATATTTTAAATAAAAATCCAAGATGCTGTAAACCACTTATTAACTATTTAGCAAAAAAAATTAGAAATTATTTTAAGAATGACTTTGAACAAAGAATACAGCGTGAGATGAGAAAGCCTGTATTTAAGTTATGTTAATATGTTTGTATGATTGTGTATATGTTAAATAAATAAAGGTAGATTACTTTTTAGTCATATTGGTCATGATATGAGATTTTTGTATTATAATATATTAATATATAATGTTACTTTTACCTTCTCGCAACTCTTTGGTTGAGAAAAAATAGTAATTGTCAACAAAATCAAACTCGAGATTTTTATGGATGTCGACATTTCACGACCCCCTAAATCCAAGAAAGTGTTGTGTTTTTTTTAATAATTTCAGTCTGTAGCTCTGACTAGAGATGAAACTATTTTACCAATTGGGATGAAACTTGGGATATAGGGTTTCATTAGGTTTCTCCGAGGTTTTTTTTAAAAAATAATTCATCCAACCCTAAAATTAATGGTAGTTAGTTTTACTTAAGGGTGGAAAGAGAAAAAATGGATTATATCAAACTCGACACGATAAAAATTTGTATATTTAAATGTATTGTTTAGTATTAAAACAAAATGGAAGTTCTCATTTCCTCATGAAAATAACTTTGAAGGTAATTTACACGTAAGGAACCTTTCAATTTTATCATATCTTCACACCTCTTTGAGATACGAATTAACTTTTCATTTATATATACTAGTTTGCCATGGTTTATTTTGTTAATTTAATACCCTTCTTGAAATCACTAAATTCACTATGATTGTAATTGGCTTGCGAGTGCCCAATATTTATAGTATTCAAAGACAGTAACATTTAATATATCATTTTACCAAAATCACCCCTTTAGTTTATTAGCAAATATGTTAGTATAATCAAGATACTGAGAGTACTACACTTATAGACATTATTGTTTTCCAATTGTCTAGCCCTAATTTAATCTCTATATTACTATCTAATGTTTAATTATAAGAAAATGTGGGGTTTAATGTTAATTATAAGTTGTCCAAATCATAAACAAAGTTGTAAGCAATATATGTTTTAATTTCAATTCATTAACTTCATTTTTAGGCCTTTAACTTTAAATCTAGTAGTTTTCATTCTTGTAAAGTCTTTGTTGGAATCTTAATGTCATCTAAATTTACCTTTCATTTTAAGTATCGTGATATTTTATTTTATCTGTACCTGGAATCTGTGAGATGCACATGTGGCCTCATAGTGGAAAGGGTAGGTTTGGTGCAAACAGCTAGCCAATCAGCACATCTGATTTAGTGTCTTTGTTTGAAACTATGGGGAAGGGAAGCGTTAGACGTAACACACTTGCCGGTTAGCACGAGAGCTGATTAGACATATAATAAGAAGTAAGGACAGTTGCGTTCTTTTCGTGTTGGCCAAAGAGGGTTTAGAGATGGGTGGAATATAATGGAGAGCATGTGGCTAAATGACCACAACATTAACAATTTATCTATCCTCATGTAATAAGTAATTTGTTTTCTTCTCATTATGTAACCAGTGGTTTAAAATGTCTATCCATCTTTCTCACAAATAGAACTTCCGCATCTACTTCATAAAATTAAATTTATTTAACCGGCTATGTTCTCCACACCCACATTAATTAATTAACTCCGAGAAACTTTACTGTACCCACTGGCTGCCGCAGACAAAATCCAAACAAGAATATGAAGAGGAGACGGGAGAGTTGAGACTCGTTAGAATATTAAATATAATAATCTTTATTTGAAATATATTTTATAAAACCTATAGTTTCTGAGATATAAGTGTGTGTGTGTGTGTGTGTGTATATATATAAACATACACTTACATAATATATATATATAAAACATGTGGTGGTCCTCTTTTCTCCAACAGTATTTATTATTTTATATTCTTTGGTAGAATGTGCATCAATGTATATTATTTCGTTTCAAATACGATAGTGCATCCATCTAAGGAGCTAAAGGTCTCAGGCCCGATCCCTGGCACGGCTGAGAAATTTATCATTGTTGGAATGTGGGTTTACTCTTTCACAGTGATGAATTGATGCTGGGGAATGAATTTTGTGTCTGTCCCAGTTTTAAGGTTAGATTAATTAGTACAAAAGTGTATAACTTGAAAAGGTAGTAAGACACATGGTGCTAAAAAGAGTTAACTAAGTTCAGGACAGATGGACACTAACAATATGTGCATTTGTGCACAAAATGTCTACATCAATATTACACCTCCACAATCATAACACACATATAGTCCTACATTTTCAATCACTCTTTTTTATGTCCTTTTTCGTCAAATTTTTTTCTACTGTATTTTTCTCCCTTTGATCAAACTTAACAAATTAGTTTTATAACAATCATCAAAACATAGTTTGTAAGTCCCAAGTTCAATTTCCGTGTCCAGATGTCAATTTTTAATTCAAATAATGTAGATGAGTCTATAACCGTAATTAACAAATATTCATATTCGCTATCATGTAGAGATAATGCTTTAAATACAACATTCCCCTCCCTCCCCCCTTTCTCTACACTCTATTAGTTTGACATATCTGTATATAGCACAATTTGTGTAATTAATATTAATATTTATATCAATTACACTACTGTGTTAATGATGAGCAATATCTAAAACAGAGGAAATATAACTACATTTTTGTGGAGGGCCAAAGGTAAACCAACTAGAAAGATGCACCCTTTGTTTACCCATTAGGGATTTGAACTCTGACCCCCATTCATTGTTAAAATAAACTAAATGAGCTTAGTGCTTAAATCAAGTTAAGGTTAACTTTAAAAATGAACAGACAGTTTAGTTCGGTCCCTGACTTACAGTTTTCATTCATAATAACCAGAGAGGACTGTCAACCTGCTAGCCCGCCTCCTCGCCCACCCCCAAAACTTCGTCCCAAGACTTTACAGTCACTCTACCGCTGACGAAGATAGATTTTTTGGTTCTCAACGAAACAGAACGTTTGCATCCACTTTCACCTTATCCTCAGTGACACAAATGCTATCTTACTACAGATTTTTACCAACATTCATTCTGTTCAAACAACGTTAATGGTTTAACTTTATCATGGGGCAAAAAAAATCTTCTCTCATCTTGTTTGGGTTATAGGTGTAGAGAAGATGGAGGTTATAAAGTGTTTATTGTAGATTCTACACCCAAACCCTATCCCATTACTTTAAAAATGTGTATAGCTGGAATTTACTTTACATCCATTATTGTTTCCAGCCTGTGGCCTGGGTTAATTTTTTATCCAAGCCATATATTTTCTAAAACCGGCTTGCTAGGCCTGTTGTAGCGTCATAAGCCTTATAATCCAACTTAAGACTAGGACAAGCACAACATTCAGTCCCCAGCCGTTAATTCATCACTGTGAAAGGGTAAATCCACATTAAAGCAATGATAAATTTCTTCAGCCATGCTGGGGATCAAACCCGGGACTCTTAGCTCAGTAGACAGACATGCTATTGACTGAGCTAAGGTGTCGATTGTACAGCCAGAATGAATAATAAATAAGACATAGAACAGGGAAAATAAGATATTTTATTTATTTATTTGAGGTATTTAACATGCACTTTCTGAACCAAATGATTTCATCAGGACACGAGAATCTTTATGAGAGAGAGAGAGTGCAAGGAATTACCAATTTTGCCGGTAAAGGTATTTTCACATAACTTCTAGGGTTATTTTATGTGCCACAATTGACATGAACCGATAGCTTTACTTCCCCTGCTGTGCAACAGATTTTCATTATTAAAGAAAAAATTTGTTGATCCCAGCTGGGTTTGATGAACCCACCTTGTCCCATCATCTGGGAGCCTTGACTTCCAAATCACTTTTCCTCCCTATGTTCTTTATTACTCTCCTTTATATAAAGAATTGTCTTTGGTATTATATATATTACATCACAGACAATACTCATTTGTACGATGAGACTGCCGATCACAGGGAGATCGTGGTTTGATCCTGGTCGGGTGTACCGAGGATGTTTTTTCCTAAATAGTTTCCTACTCTCCACTAACAATTCCCTTAAATTCAACCTTCCTCATCCTTAACCCATTAGCATAATTAGTACATAAGCGTATAACCCGGATGAGTAGTAAGACGCTGTGCTAAAAAAACTATTGTCATCACAATTGTAAAGATGTATAACTTATAGATAATTTTTTAATTAATCTTTTGGTAATTTTTAAATGGTTATGTTGAATATTAATAAGTTTTGTAAACAGACTAACCAAACATTTTATTATTCCTCATACAACTGTTGGAATGAAAAGATAATAAATATAAATTTCGAATGAATCTATACCTTCTCTACTTACATGGTTGGAAAAGCCATCTTCCTAGTGAGCCGCTGCTATAATTGTTTAGCAAAATGCAAGTGTAATTATTGTGGTTTTGCGTTGCAAACATTTTAGTTTCCGCTTGTCAAGTGGGTGTTTGATTTGGTCTCGTGCTAATTCATTAATTAATATTTAGCACCGCGTCTTATTACCCGTTCTGGTTATACGCTCTAAGTACTAATTACTCTAATGGATTAGGAATTGGGACGGTTGAATTAGAGGACGTGAATCCGCATTTGTCGTGGAGGGAGAGTGGAAAACCATTTATGAAAAACCACCCCCAGTTCATCCGACCGAGATTCAAACCTCGATCTCCCTGTCCTCAGCAGTCGAGCCCCACACAACAAGCACATTAGCCAACTACGTCACCGAGGCGGGTGTCGTGCTAATTAATTTTTCATTGCATTTTTAGTCTTTTTTTTTGTAAATTTAAATTAATTTCTGGGCATTTTTAATGTGATTCTATATATTATTTTTTAGACTTTTTGTGTCATCAAAATATGGGCCGCGCTAATTATGACATTTTTTTCAAATAAATGTGTAGAATACAGCAGTTATTTCATTTTTTTTATCAGTAAGATATATCCAATTCACCCAGCTGGGATTAGAAGTTCAAGCTCAGTTAAGAACAGCCCAATGTTTTGCAAGTCAAACGCTTTAAACTATTTGACCATCCATGTAGACTACTCTTGTAACTAAATACTTGTTTTAATAACACAATGGAGTGGAGGCAAAGTTCCAAAGGAAATGTACCAGTATCTGCTTGGAGAAAGGGTAATAAATATTTACAAATAAAACTATCCATAGTGCGCTGAGATTTGAACCTTGATCTCTTCGTAACCGAAAATATAGTCAAAGTAAGCCTAAGATTCTAGGCCACGTAACGTCCGGTGTGGGAATTCTACAATTAGGTCTAATAATTTTTATCAATTAGCTCTAATAAACCTCACTGTCAAAACAAAGTAATGACAAAATATTGTGTCCAAAAATAGTATTTTAACTTTGCTTATTTTTTAAATATTCTAAAGTAGTATTTTAATTTAACTTCTCTTTAAATGTTCTAAAATAATTTAACGCCACTTAAAATAAATTGACTCGTTTGGTATGTTCTTTTGGATATCCCGAACGTGTGCTAAGACTTGGTGCATAAATCAACGTTAATAATTTAAATAAATACTTCGAAAAAACACTTTACAGTAATGATAACATTTTTAATTTGAAATGTACCGGTGGTTCAGATTGAACATTAACCATACTCAGGCAGTTACATTGATTCCTATGTTAGTATGTTTGATTTAAAACATTTGAAACACAATTTTAAAGATTCAAAATGTTGGCAGAAATAATTTCACTCTTCTTCTCCAATCTGTGTTCTTCTCATAGATAAGGGATATATAGAATGGACACTCTCTGTAGAGCAACTAGAACACGATTTGCAGCGCTTGAGTGGCGGGCCGCCGTATTAACTTGGTATCAGGTTGTCCCTATAGAGTGCCCAGCCCATGGTTCTTCTCTTTGAAAACGATCGTGGCAACGCTGTAGATGAAAGACAGTGTATAGTTGCCAGCAGGTACATAATATAGATCCTTCTTTGACAACAAACAGCGTTACACTACGGCTACCAAACTGTTTAAAATTTTAATTCTTAAAATAATGTTTTAAAGCTCAGCATTAAACTAATAAATTATATTTAAAAAAATAACTAAAATCAGGAGAAAAATATTATCTAACCTTGTTATTTCTTCTTTTTCCAACATTAATACTTTCATCCATATTAATCTAATTAAAGTAATTATTCATTTTAAAAATATATAAAACTAATAGAACAATAAATAAAAATTCTAATCTAAGAAAATTGAAGTAAAAATAGTTCTGCTTTATATTGTAAAATTCAATTTTGAATATATTACTTAATTAAGTCATTATAAGCAAAATAGTGTGAGGCTGAAAATGTGATAGTTTTCATTGTATAATTTAATTAGTATGATTAGTAAATGTTTAACAGTCATCTTTCTAGATAATATAAATACCTTTTCATTGGTGACAACCGATTTCAAATCCATAGAACGGTTTTGTCACAATCTTTTATTTAGTATTATCATGTTTTAATGGGTAAATAAGTGTTGACCGGCCTTTTCAATCAAATTAATGAACGATGTCAAAATGCCACATTGCCTTTTATGGGTGTAAGAGAGAAAGTAATAGCCGAAAGTTTCCTTCTTTCTTACACAATGGTATGCAGACAACAGCTCGAAAATTTCAGCCACAGATATCAATCTAGTTATCTTATCAATCAAAATCAATGCTCCATGTGAGCCATTATTATTGTGTTACGGTTTACGGTCATTATTTTGGAGTGGGCCGACAGAGTGCTAAGAGTGTTTGGTGGTATAATCGTCAGTTTTATCAAACATTTAATCATATTATATTTTAATTTTTCCTTGTATTTTTAGGTATAATATATTTTACTTGATATGGGATAATGTTATATATTATTTATTATTGATTCATAGTGTATAATATTAATTTTTTTAAATCTATTTATCAAAGAAACAGTAACAAGAAAAGTGCATAACATAGGTATACTGAGAAGCAAAGAACGTCAAATAGTAATGAATGTTTTCATTTATATTACTAAGACAATTAATGTCACCAAAGCAGTTATGGAAACATGTAAAGCCACGAAATGTTCGGAAAGAACTATTTACGCACCAAGAGTGAATCAAAAATGTAGTCCTCAACCATACCCCCGGGCGGCTAGCGTTGTATCCCAGCCGGCAACGCTCCAACAAGACACCACGGAGAGCAAGTCGCAAAGTAACAATAAAATAGAGCTCATCACCAAGGACCTTTAATAATCTATACTCAGTTTGACAAACACCTCTCTCATGAACTAGTATATTTAAGTGTAACTGGAATAAACAGTCTGATAAGATCCTGACATAAACAAAACGTGGAATGTAACAAAAATTGGCCCAACGGCTCGTTTATTAGAATAAAATATCACAATGAAGAGTATGAGATACAATACGGAAAATTTGCCAATAAGATTAATATAAACTGTCTCAGATTCACAATAAAGAATGACTCTCGCATTCTAAGATATACAAAATAATAAAGCTAAATTTTGTAGTCCGGCTCAGGCGCCGACACTGAATAATGCATATTGATAGAAATAAGCTAAACATGTAATGGATAATTATGTCTTGCGACCCTACACAAATATATATACATATCTAATAAAAATTCAACTTTCTAATGATTGCCTTTCAGTTAAATTTAATATATACAAAATAGACAATAATATATTAATGTATTTCCTCTCTATACTTCCAACTCGGCGTAAAGAAATTGGCCTGCTAGCTTCAGAAACAAGACATTATTTTTGCAGCTCTGATGGTTGCGCAACCTAACTCTCGAACTTAAAGGTCACCAATACACTTAAATGCATTAAAGTTTTTCTTAGCAGCAAAATTAGTTTAAATGACAATTCCATTAAAAATAATAAAATCAACAAACGACTAACACTGACAATAATCTATATATATGCAAGTCTGAAAGATAATATTAGCAACAAAATAAACTAACACCTAAACGATCCAACAAGATGGCTACATAATAACAGTATAATATACTCTAGCCTCTATCGTAAATAAACATAAGTTTTGTTTAAGTCCCCATCCATACAATGACTATAGAATGAAATGGGGTAGGGGTGACGAGCACACGGAAACTTGGAGGTCCACTTACGTTCATCAGCACGCGCATGCGCGTCAAACACATTTTAGCTTTAGGCTTAGGCGAAACAATTGCACGTAGCGCCAGTCTTCCAGATCGAGCTCTTGTTGTGATTACAAACAAGTTGTTCCGTGGCGTGTTTACCGGCTTGGTGCGAGAGTCTGGCTTGGCAGTCAAACCGGGTGAGCGAAAATGTTTTGCTTGGTGATGGTCTCGTTTCTAGCCACGGTACAATTCTCTGCCCCCAAAAGAGACAGCCTGTGCAACTCTCCGGAAGAAGGGTGGTCCAAGCTTTGATACAGCGAACCAAGAGACGTCTTTCTTGGTCGCTGTACCAGCAGCTGTTAAACACCGAGCTCAGTCAGTTTGGCAAGCGCTCCACGTCCTCCAGTGTCCCCTCGCCCCCCAGCGGCTACGCAGCAGTTCTTGGCGAAGTTTCAGGCTCTTCTTTTCCTCGGCTTGACCAACGGAATGAAGGAGGGAGGAGGGAACCCACTGAACAAATAAACAAACAGCCAGTACCCAACGAATATATAAAAATCAAATTTCCCCCTTAGCACTAAGTAACCTAATCCTACAAAAACAATATCATAAGACCCAAGAATCATACCTAAGTCTCTAATGTGACAGAATTAAAAAATAATCTATTAATAATACACGATTATTCTTACCATTTCTCTACTATCTAATGAATTAACTCTGTCATAAAAATAGATCCATACAAGATCATCTCATGATGTCTATTCCTTGCGTATTTCTATTATATAGAGTTAAAAAAAGCTCTATTTAGCAGTTGACAATTCAAAACTTGAAGTTCATAATCTCTGTTTATTGTTTCCGCCAGGCAATCTGTGGGGTCTCTCTGAGACAATACATAACTTACATACTAACACTTACACTGTTACAGGACGGACTCACATACATACTCATCCCTGGACCAGGGATGAGGACTCTTTGATGCCAGAGAGTTTAACTTGAGATACGTGGGCTCGCCTGGTGATAGAAGGGTCGCCTACCTCACTTAATAGTAAGGTTACTGGGGTGAGAAAGCGTTCCACTTGCCATGGACCATCCCACTTAGCACTCAGCTTCGCCGAGATCTTGTCAGCTGCGGAGCTCTGTGGGTAGCTTTTACCGAGCACTGAGTCTCCAATAGCAACCGAAACAGGGACACGTCCCCGATTATATCTATCAGCCACTTTCCTATGAGCCCTCTTTAAAGATTCAAAAGCCTTCTGGCACCTATCCTTATGGTAGACCTTCTCATCCACCCCCCACACCAATAATGGATCCACGTCTCATATAGATAACAGGCGGTGGTTGAGTTCTCTACCCAAGAACACAGAAGCTGGCGAAGCATTGGTTGATTCATGAAACGCAGAATTGAAGGCGACATTCAAAAACTCAATATCGTGATCCCACTTGGCTTGCTCAAAAGAGTGAAAAATAGTTAAGGCCACCTTTAGGTTCCTATTGAATCTCTCCACATGGTTCGGACAAGGATAGTAGGGGCTGGTAGTTACATGTTTAATGCCCCATCCAAAGCATAAGTCTTTGACGGTGGCAGACCTTAAACATGGCCCATTATTGCTCACGATAACACGAGGGGCACCAAATACAGCCCACACTCGTCTATCAAGTGCGTTAGCGGTAGTCTTAGCTTTCATGGCTCTGAGTGGTAGAATCATCACAAATTTAGAAAAAACGTCTAACACAATAAGTATACAAGTATTTCCTAAGGAGGATCGGGGCAGGGGGCCTTCATAGTCTACGAACATCTTCTCCCACGGAAGTCGAGCCACATCGGTTGAATTAAGCCCAACCTTCGTGTTCTGCGCAGGTTTTGCCTTTTGGCAATCCTCACACTGCCTGACTTGCAGTCTGAGATTCTTGTACATCCCTGGCCAAAAGAACTCCATAGAAATCTTGTGATAGGTTTTAAGAATCCCAAGATGACCACCAACAACAGAATGATGAAAATAACGCAACAACATTTGGCGTACCACTGCCGGGACAAAAATCTTTCTTCCTTTCCCTTTACCATTAGACACTAAAAGAAGACCTTTGTAAAGGGAATAGGGCCCCACATCATCTCCCTTACTTATCTTATCCATCATTTCTGAACACCACGGGTCGTTCCTCTGATGATCGAGAATATACACAAATGATTCTGGGATAGACTGGATAACACTAAACAGATGCACTACGTCGTTAGTCTCAATTGGCTCCAGGTCTTCCGCCATCCGAGACAGGGCGTCAGCAGTAACGTTATTGCTCCCAGGAACGTGATGCGTGCTGAACTTGTATTTGTACAAGCGTAACACCCACCTACCAATCTTTCCTAATTGCTTAGGATGCCACCACATCCATGACAACGCCATATTATCTGTGTATAATTCAAATTCCCGCTGTTCTAAATAGTCACTAAACTTCTCGAAGCCAAAAACACAGGAAAGACATTCTTTCTCAAAAGCACTGTATTTCTGCTCGGCTTGAGACAAAGTTTTGCGGGTGAAAGCCACGGGACGAATACCGTCTGCAGTTCTCTGAGACAAAACTGTGCCAAGAGCGACAGAAGACGCGTCGACATGAAGAAGGAAGGGACGAGAAAAATCAGGCATGTGCAAAACTTCGGGGCTGATTAGCGTGCTCTTAAGAGTTTTGAAAGCACAGGATCGTTCCTCTCCCCAGACGAACGTGACACTTTTTTTTAAGCAATTTAATGGAGCGGCAATTTCATAGAAATGCGGGATAAACCGTGTGTGGTAAGCACACATGCCTATGAAACGCATCACACCCTTAAAGTTTTTGGGTTGAGGGTAATCAACAATGGGTTTCACCCTTTCGGGGTCAACCAGCATATTCCCATTGGAAATAATGTATCCAAGGTGTTTGATGGATTGTTTGGCCCACGTGACTTTGTCAGGGTTCACGGTCAGTCCTGCATCACGCAATCGGCCCAGCTTAATATTTAAGTGTCCGAGATGTTCATCAAGAGAATTACTGTACACAAAGATATCATCAAGATAATTAAAGACAAATTTATATTTTAAGTCCAAGAAGATATGATCCAGAACACGGCTTAAGGCCGGGCCACCGATACTAGTGCCCAGCGGCACATGATTAAACTCGTATAGTTGCCAAGGGGTGACGAATGCCGTATATTTCTTTGACAGCTCTGTGAGTGCGCATTGTAAAAAACTGGCATTCAAATCAATGAGACTATAGACTTTATCACTCCCTAGATGTTGGAACGCACTCTCTATGCTAGGCATGGGGTACGGGTCAAACTGGATTTTTTTATTTACCTTCCTATAGTCTACACTCAACCTATGCCCTTGTCCCTTCCTCAGTATGATAAATGCCGGACTAGCATAAGGAGATTTAGATGGTCTAATCACTCCCTTCTGTTCTAAGTCATCTATCAGCTAACGAAATATTTTCATTTTGGGGGGGTTACATGAATAAGGCCCAGATCTTACCGGAATCTCATCCGTAACAACAATGTCATAGGGGAGCACGTCAAATTTTCCCCAGACGGGTGTTATGACATCCGAGTATTTATTAATCAAATTATTGATGCGATCTTCATCGCTTCCTATGTGACTGCACCACATAGGCCTAGAACTTAGGCAGAAACGTCACCTTTACATGAAAATTAAATCCAAAAATTAAATGTCCTGAGCCCAAATCCAAGATACCTCTAGTAGCCCACAAAAAGTCAATTCCTAATATAGACTCGCACACTAATTTACTTACAACATATAACTTTCTTTTCCAAGACAAACGATCAATTTTGAGAGATGGCTAAACAAATCTGTCAATAATAATACTACTTCCATTACCTAAGACAAATGTCCGGGGAGCACACCTATTTATTTCAATGTCACCATTGGGCTTACCACTACGGATTTTGCCCAGAAACTCAGCACTAATGAAAGATGCGTTAGCGCCAGTGTCGATTAAAGCGGCACCATGATTTGACCCAATACTAAATTTGACCATGGGAACCGGAGCTTCGAGTGTTTTTTTTATTAAACCGTCGTGTAGCCTGACCACTCCTCGGATTACACGTATACTCGTTTCCCGCCGGACACTGATATCGGAGATGCCCTAATCTCTTACAACCAAAACATCTTACTCTAGATAGGTCACGACTACTATTCCCTCCTAGCTGTCCTGTAGGTTTACTATTATAAGATCTATTGACCACGGGGGGCGTCTGAGTATACATAAGCTGATCAAAGTTATTTTTTGACCTTTCGTCAAAAGGGGTTGACGAAGTGGAGGGTTACGAAACAGTTATAGGGTGCTTATCAAAATATTCCCTTTCAGCCAAAAGTGATCCCTCAATTTTAGAAGCCAAAGAGTACAACTCCAAAAAGGAACGTGGCAGCCGCGAAAACACAAAATGTCTCCTAGTAAGAGGCGATACATTTTCAAGAATAATTTCTACAATTTGGGGTTCACTGAGTTTTAAATTGAGGATGCACGCAGCTTCCGATACTGAGAGAATAAACATTCTGAGGGATTCGTGAGGAAATTGGAAGCGATATACAAACTACGAACACAAACGCTCCCTTTCTCTTCTAGAAACTAGAGAATCAAGTATGCTATCCTTCACTGTAACCCACGGGATTCCCTGACTAATTCCCTCAGAGATAAGGTGGGTTAAGAACCCTGATGTTTTCCCGAGACATAACACTAATATTTCAAAATCCTCAACGAGACGCAGTTTGTGGACTTTGTTTACTTCCAGCAGGAAAGTGAACAACGCAGAACTATTCTGTCCATCACACACAGGAATGCGATTCAACCAATCGCTGACTACTTTGGACCGAGTCCTATAACCATGTGAACCATCCGAAGCAACAATACCATTGTTAGAAAGTGGGTTCTTAGAGGACAACGTGTTTCCCAAAGGATCTAATGGGACCTGTCTATCAACATCGGCCATTGAGACCTCTATATTCCTACTGACCACCTGATCGGACGCATCACCATCATCAATGTCAGAATATAATGGATTTTTCTCACCCAACTCACGAGACAGCATGGTCCTCAATTCACGAACAATGGCCGGAAAATTAGTTTAAATGACAAGTCCGTTAAAAATAATAAAATCCACAAACGACTAACACTGACCATAAGCTATATATATGCAAGTCTGAAAGACAATATAAGCAACAAAATAAACTAACACCTAAACGATCCAACAAGACGGCTACATAATAACGGTAGAATATACCCTAGCCTCTATCGTAAATAAACATAAGTTATGTTTAAGTCCTCATCCATACAATGACTTACATCCTGAGTCCTTGTGACTTAAATGGCATCAAATAGTACACCACATAGTTGGGCACACGCTTATATTCAGTTTGTTTCAGTGGGAGGAAAAAGGGTGGTAAGAATGACCTAATGATTAAGTCACTATTGTCCAATCACTTCATAGATGTCTACCTCGGCGCCTGCGCACAACGCCGTATAGTCTAAGAATGAAAGGGGGTAGGGGTGACGAGCACACGGAGACTTGGAGGTTCACTTAACTTCATCAGCACGCGTATGCGTGTCAAACACATTTTAGCTTCAGGCTTAGGCGAAACAATTGCACGTAGCGCCGGTCTTCCAGATCGAGTTCTTGTTGTGATTACAAACAACTTGTTCCGTGGCGTGTTTACCGGCTTGGTGCGAGAGTACGGCTTGGCAGTCAAATAGGGTGAGCGAAAATTTTGTGATTGGTGATGGTCTCGTTTCTAGCCACGGTACAGTCCTTTGCGGACTCCTTCAAAGAAAAAGAAAAAGATAAAAGGAAAACAAAAAAATTCAAGAATGAACATATACGATGGTATATTACAAAGAGGTGGTGTTCATCGTCTTGTCAATTCATTGATTTTCGAAAAATTGCCCCCTGCTTTAAGTATTACTTTAGCGAGGATAAACGCAGACGACACACTGCCAATTTTTCACGAACTACCTTATACATATTTTTGTAGAAGATGGGTTTTAAGTACGAACGGAGGGGTTACAAGCGTGCTTTCATTGAAAGGGATGACATTTTTAGGTGGCGTTATAAGTATTTGAAGAATATTAGGACGTTAAGAGCTAAAAGTAAATCTATTATTTATACAGATGAATCATGGGTAAATGTTGGACATAGCGTTTCCAAGTAGTGGAAATATACTACCATTCAGAATTCTCAGCAAGCATTTCTTGAGGGGTTAAGAACGGGACTGAAGCCACCATGGGCTCGTGGACCACGCTTTGCGGTGGTTCACGCGGAAATGTCAATGACTTTGTAGAAGGTGTTGAGCTAACGTTTTTGTGCAAGAAAGACACAGCAGATGCCCATGACACAATGGATGATGACGTTTATGAAATTAGTTTTTAGAGCAATTTCTCCCTTATTCACCTGAAGGAGCTGATATCGTAATCGATAATGCAGATTATCACAGCAGAAGGTGAAAGGCTGTCCCTACCACATCATGGTGTAAAGGCCAAATAGCTGAGTGGCTTACCAAAAGAACATTGATGTTGATGACGAAATGTTGAAATAGAAAATGCTGTATTTGGTTTCGAAATACAAACAAAAATTTGTAAAATATAAGGTGGATGAGATGGCGAAGGCGGTGGATCGACAAGTCATTCGTTTTCCTCCGTATCATTGTGAACTTAACCCTATAGAGATGGTATGGGCTCAAGTAAAGACATTTATCAAAATGAGCAATGCTAGTTTTAAGGTTAAAGATATGAGGCCTTTAATAGCTGCCGCGTATGAAAAGGTTTCTGTAGAAAACTGGTTCGATTATGTAAATCACGTCAATAAAAATTGAAAATGATATGTGGAAAACAGACTAGCTGCAAGATGACGAGTAGCAGTTTTTAATAAGATTAATTTCATCATCTTCATCGTATCCTGTGTCATCTCCTCAACCCATAAGTCCACCTACTCACTCTCAAAACTTTGAGTTACCTGGGCCATCCACTAAACACTACTTCACAATTGTGCACACCTTTGTGTGGGGAGAGCGATGAAGCATAAAAGTATTTTTTATGTTTAAACTAAAATGATTTTTATTTTACAAAGAGAGTTTAAATTTATCTTGAATGGTTTTGGAACTCCCCCCTCCCCTCCGCTTTATAATATATAAACCTATTGAATATTAACTTATTATTATTGATTTTTAGCTTTTACTGTTGTTACACCCTCTCTCTATTCTTTACCTCGTAGCAATAGGCCACTAACGAAAATACTACAAGGATAAGAGGGAGTAAGCTAACATAATTATATTAAAGAGAAAACAGCATCAGCAAGAGTTAAATGTAAAGAGTAATTTAATTCATTCAAACATAACAAACAGTAATTTTAGTGGCCTTAATCTCTTAATTTATCTAGTAGAACGAAGAAAAACATAGTTGATTACATTAATGCTAAAGAAGATTAATTCAATTATACCAAGTTAGCATTATATCAATAAATCTATTAAAAATAGTAAAAAAACAAATCTATACGAGAAAAATATCAAAAGCTTGAAGAGCTTTTCTAAATTGTTACAAAAGCGTCTGTATATCTACATACATTACGAAAACATATACTCTTCCAAAGTAAGGTTATATCTTTATATTACATACTTTTACTTTAAATAACACGAGAGTATTCAAACTTTACACAAAAAGAAAGTACCTTCAAGTACTACAATATACATTTATACTACTAAAATTACGTTAACAAACGCGAGAGTTTCACACCTCAAACCTAATGTAAACTCTCGCGGGACTACTTGAATTGGCATCGTTCAAATACTAAACAAAGCCTAACAATTGATATAAAGTTAAAGAACATTATAAGTTTGCTAAATTTCAATCATATGGTATGGATAGCCAAATTTACGTTACACAAAATATTGAAATGGATATAAATGAATTTATATGTATAACAACAAAAGCTAGGATAATACGGATAGTTCAGATAATTAAGATACATAATTTTAATATATTTCAATTAACATTTCGTTAATTTAGAACAGCAAACATTGAGAATTTACTAACATATTTAAGAAACCAGCCCTTATTTTAGTATCCCGTTAGTCAGGTAGTCGTGTCTGGGCTATTTATTACTAGTTAGGTCTTTTATAGTAGTAGTGTGATCTTCCAGATTGATTACATCTGCTCGAGTGTCGTTTAGTCCTTCCAAATAGTCCCTGACTGTTCTAATTGCATCTCTGGTAAAGTCAATCTTGGGGTTCGTCTTTAGGTTTTAATTGTTTCTCTAAAACCACAGCTATAGCTTCAGCCATCTCTTTGCTTTCGTAAACTATGCCATGTTTCCCATGGATATCTGGTACGGTATTTCTCCTGGTAGTAGCCCTGAGTTGTCGTGTTACTTTCCACAACTTGTCTCTTTCAAGTGCGGCTTCAGTGGCGTTAGTGTCCCGTCTGATGTCCTTGACTCTCTTCCTAACTTTGGCTGAGTCGGTTGTAGGTCGTCCTGTGGTGTGGGGTTCTGTAAGTCTGCCAGTCCCTTCTCTCCTCCCCTTTCTGGGCTATAAGTAGGTCCATATCCGGGTATTGTTGTTGGAGGTTATGTTGTATGGGTGTTATAGTGGTGTCTACCCGGTAGTCTTCATGCCGGTGTCGTGAAGAGTTTTAAGGTAGCTTCAGCTTCTACAATTTACTCTATATCTTGTATTTCTGGTAAAGTTTCCTCCGGTGTATGCCTAAACTCGTCCCAGTCACAAATTACTTCACACAATATGGGATTGTGTTCCGAACCCAGTTCCTTTAATACCATCATATTCTCAGTGGTTACACCAATGTTAGTCAAAGACACGTCTATGATATCGGGTATCTTTAGATAGTTTTTAGGGATATAATGTAGGTTCGTTTGGGTCATCAATTACGTAATCGTGAGCATCTGCGTGGTCTGCTAAAATTCGTCCGTTCCCGGTGGCTACTTGGCTGTTCCAACTGGTGTTTTTAAAGTTAAGATCGCCCGCCAAAAACAATTGGTTTGCGTCTGTGATTTCGTATAAGACTTGTGGTAGTAGCGTCTTGGTCATGGGTTTGTATAAGGCCGCGAACAGAACACTCTCTCCGCTAGTATTTACATTTATTCCAGTAGCTCCTATATTCTGGAGATTTTGAAAGTGATGTTGGTAGTGAGGTAGATGGGTCTTGATCAAGATAACCTTAACCCCTCCCCTGCCTAAGGGCCTATCATATCTATACATATTGTAGCCGTAAAAGTATATATATATATCTTCTATGGGATTATTTATTTATTTATTTATTTATAAGCAATATCTATTAAATAAAATTTAAAGATATCTCCTAGCTCTTTATGCTGTGTGATTATCCCGTTCGCGTTCCATATAAAATCACCAAGCATGTCTTTCGTCACCATCACGTTTGTGTTAGTCATAGTTGGTCGAGAAGTATACTGTCACTCCATCTAGCAGTATAATCAGTTTTAAGGTTTTGTCGGTCACCTCTATAAATCTAGTGAGGTATGGTCTGAAGTGTGTCGGTAGATGGAGGCGGCTTCTGCGGTTTGTTTAGTTGATGGGCCCGAGAGTGGTTGGTTGGTCTAAGGGACATTTTGACGGATGCGTGGAATAGAAGAGTAGTTATTCCCGGTGGTAGGTGGGGGCGCTGTCCGTGAGAGTCGCGTCTGTAATGTGTTGAGTTGATTGTTTTTGGCCTACAGCAGTTGCAAATATATTGGGCATTTGCTATAGTTGGCCGTGTGTGAGCCCTTGCAATTAATGATTCTTGCCGGTGTCGTGTTGTCCTTCTTGGGTCAGTTAGGGGTGAGGTGTGCTCCGAGACACTTCACGCATCTGGGCATGTTTGAACAGTTGTGATTTGTGTGTCCATGACGCTGAGACTTGTGACATTGCATAACGTGTTTCGGGGAGGGATGAAGTGCTCTACCCTAATTCTCGTCTGATTTAAGTACCTTACTCCAAGGATAGTGGTGTTAGCTGCGGTCTTAGCAAGCGAGACCGATAATGTCGGTAGTAGTGTCAAAGTATGAGTGATTTTTGTCGCTTCTACCTTTCGGCTAAACTGGCGCACGTCAGTCCCTGTGAAGCCTAGGTCAACCACATCAGTTTTTCTGTCTTCAAGGTCCATGTTTGGTGGCAGTCCCTTTATTACTACTTTCTCCGGGTTTTCACGTTGTAGTTAGTAGCTTTACAACTCCTGGTTCATATCCTTTAGTAGGGTTTGAATCAGTTTGAAGCCGTGGGTCAAGGTGGTTTGGATCTTCAGTACGTCTTCAATGTAACTTAATACTGTGGTGGTATCAGTGTCTTTGGCTATCTCGGTTATCTTTTTATAGCTGTGTATCCCTATAGTCACTATTGGTTGAAGTATTTCTTTCTTGTTGGTGTCTGTTTGTGTTTAGGGTATGTAATTGTTTATTTGTGTCTCAGTATCCAGTGTTTGGTATTTGTTGTCGACCGTCGTGATTGTTTTCTTATATTGTTTATTGTCTGAGTTTCTACATTTCCTCTTGCGTTTCATTTTGTCAACAAGGATGAATGGTCAGTTGCCATCATGATCTGTCTCCATGTCGGTTGTATCCGGGCTAGCCTCTGAAATTGAAAAGTTGGCATTTCTGTTTGTTCATGTCATAGTGGAAATTAGTGTGGTGTCATTTGTATCGAGTGGTACCGCGGCCATTTCTCGTAGCCCTATCAAGAGCAGGCTAGTGGTGCATGGGTGTGAGGGAGAGTGGGGGCTCTCCCTCCCTGTGGTGTGTTGTTGTTTGTGTCCTCAAAATAGTCACCGAATGCAAGGTATTGCTTTGCAGCAGGCCGTGTTTTATTTCTTTCATCTACTGGATGGCACCTTTATGATCAACGCAGCTTAAGACCCCGTTCAGACCATCTCAGACTATGTTGTGTAGGGGGATGGAACTAAATTCATTGTCTGGTGTCGGCTTCCTCTCTTGTGTCCTCGTAGTCTTCTCCATGGACAACAGACGCGTCCGACGGAATCTTGTAGACAAGTGATTTGAATCTATAGCAGTTTTTTAAAACACTGGGTCTATATATGTTGACCTTCCTTTGGCATAGTCAAGAGTCCCCCCCTGTCACGTGAACTATCTAATGTGAGCGCACATAAGAGCGATAGTTTGTTCTTCTTACAGACAACGCCAATAAATATTTTAGGCCCATAGGCCGCAGGCCCTCCTCCATTCCCCTAGCGCATCAAGCCTAATGCTTTTAGCTGCTAGTCCTGCTTGTCTTCATCTCTAATAAAGGACTTCTAACCTCTAAGTATTCTTCCTCTCATTCTCCTTCTTGTTTTCACCCTCATTAAAGATTCTATATTTCTTCTTTCTCTTCAGATTTTCACCATTCCAAGCTAGTCTCTTCCTCACATTATCTCTCATTTAGTAGTCTATTTTTTCTAGTTCTCTGCTTCTCCATCTGCTGTATCACACAATCCCCAAGTTTTCTCCTTTTGTATCTCTTCTTTTCTTAATCCTTGTGCGTGTCTTCACAAATGATTTTAAAATCTCAATTGTGCCCACAAAACTTTCCCTTCACCACACCAGACCACGATCATGACGTGGTTAAATGTTTCTGCATTGCTGTCCACAATATTGTTTTCCACACCACTCAAACCCATATAACTTTCCCCGAAAATCTCCATGGCCACTCAGAAAAAGAGTTGCATAATGTTTGCCAAACATTTTATACTTTTATACTCTTGTTAAAAAAGATGGGAAATACTCAAAATTTCCCTTCCTTTGAGACTTATCAGGCTCTCATATAAGCTTTGTTCTAAAACGTCTCACTAGCACCTATCAGTCCCTCAGGTATTCTAATAATTCCCTTTCGTATCCACATGTAAACTGGTGTGACACTTCCCAGTACCACAACAGCATCATTTAATATTGTCCTGTATGCCTATGTCACGATTATAGGTGCCTTACTCTGCACACTTATACACATATGGGCAGGTCTTATTACTCATGGATAAATGATAATCGGGTAGATAAATATTTCTATTTGATAGATAAGTTAAAAGTGGGTTTTATGACTGCCAGATAGCATTTATCTTCCAGATAAAATATATTTATCCATCACATTTTTAGCCGGATGTTTAAGTACCCGATAACTTTTATCTGTAATATAAAATGGTTGTTGTCATAGTGACTCGTAGTTTTTAATGAAGTTTCGCCTATCATAATCTGTTTTGGGTTAAAATCTTGGTTTACGTGTTTAGTAAGCACAGGCCGGGCTCTAAATATATAAAGCTAAAACATTTAATTCGCACTTTTATATAAACTAACAAGCTATTTGTAGAATTATGTCATATTAGAACAAATTATCAAAATGTGAGTACATTAAATGAAATTTTGTAAACGTTGTACCCAACTATTGCCCACATTTTGGCAGGTACCGAAATTAGTACTTGCAAGACATATTAGCTTCTACACCCACGTGATGTTATCTGTTTCCTCGCACTCGTTTATTCGCCATTATTTAACAAGTGATGAGCGTTGTCACCACTCGCTAGGTTGTAGGGCTATCCGAACGGCTTATACGCATGCACGCACCAGTAAAAACAATACCAACCTTGCATGTTCTGAATAAAAACATATTATCTTACAGATAGCTATCTGGCGGGTAAATTCAGTTCATAAGACGTGTAAAACAATAAAGTGGCTGATAATTTTTGATCTATTCGCTAACTTTAACAATAGTAATATCTATCCGGGAGTCATCTGATTGGCCCTAAGGGGGCTACAAATTATGGTATTGTTCTAAGAACGATAGAGGTAGAATGTAGAGGAAATGTACGAGCATTTGTTTATGGGGAGAGTAGGCAACCATTTAGGGAAAACGACCCTCAATACATTCAGCCGGGGCTCAAACCTTTGACGTTATCATCACCGCCAACGAAGACTCATGATTTTGACCATATGCTCACTGAAGCAGGTAACAATAATGTCAATGCTGCTTGTATAAACAATATTTCTTGTGTATACGTTTTAAGATATCAATATTATTATAATATAGATTTGTTTACAACTCTCTTTATCTATTATTTTTACACTTATAAAGCTATAATTTAATAAAATGAAAAATTATACCTGGACAAGGGAAACGAGCCCAAGCCCAGGTGTCATTTTTTAATACATCGATTTTGTTTGAGATACGTATCATTTCCATAGCTATAATCGCTCTTTCCACAAGCTACGTATTCATATATAGGTACTTAATTATATATAATTGCTTTCTTATACATCTATGTTTTACTTTCTCATTAAAAGAGAAAATTTTGTAATCGTTATAAAATGTGACCTTGAGATTATTGACACTTAATTTACCTCCGACCCATAAAAAGTTTATCTGTATAGTTATGTCTGTATTTCAGTGTGTGTGTCTGTATCTGGTACCACAACCAAAATGGTTTGACGGATATTGATCAAATTTGAGATTCATATGTTATGTGTTGTTTTCTTCAGCCGTTTATTGTATTTTAATTCTATCCTTTAAACTAAGGGTTGTCTATTAAACAATACTTTCGAAAATGTCTCAAACAATTTTCTTTAAAAAGAATGTCTGCAGTGTAGTTGACATGACA